>CAUZXS010005944.1:2500-20000 GCA_963585895.1 Sepioteuthis lessoniana
GTTGGGTCTACGGGATGTGCTATGCGTTTGTTGGGTCAGTCAGTTGAGATTTGAACCTGGGGGAAGTTAGTTGAGATCCGAAGCAGGGCAAGGCCAGTTGAGATTTGAAGCTGGACGAGGCGAATCCAGTTTGTGGCCTACGGGATGCGCTGCGCGTTTGTTGGAACGGTCAGCATAGTAAAAATTGTGTCTCTCTCTCCTCGTGTCGAAAGACTAAACTCAAGAAGTCAATAAACGTTTCGTACCTGAACTAAAGAAAGTCGTCAGTGTTTCGGGATTCCTATGCATGTGAACGTTCTACATATCCGTATATTTTATGTATTCGTATTTGGCTATGTTACAGAAATAGAACTGACTATTTGCATAAAAATGGATTTGGTGTTAAATTACCAACAAAAATTGATATGCCATAAAACCCAACCACCCAAACTATTCATAGAAACCGGACTATTATAACAAAAGTGCAACTACGGTCGCCAACTTTACTTTTATATTTTTACTTAATGATCAATCAGCGCTTATGCACTTTTCATAAATTTTTTTGAGATTTCGCAGACGACAACATTTAACTTGCTGCGCAAAATGTTAAGCCTTAAACTACCCGCCGAATAATTTAAGATCTCTTTTCCTGCTTAGATTAGTTAAAATAATTTTTTAAACCAATTAGATTCATATTTTATCTATCATATTTTATCTAATTTCGAACATAATTCACTGTTATGAATAAGCGATGAAATAGGTAAATCTTCAGTCGATTCATAGATTTATTCTGTAAATCTCCCCAAAACATTCGACTTGATTTCTTTTGAGTGAAAAATCCTCCTTCAAGTGTACATTTAATTTCATTATCTCTTTATTATCTTAAATTGCACGAAAATATTGTGCATTTAAACTTGTTCGTACTAATATTTTAATCTTTACCTGCAGATAATTTTTTTTAGCTGCATCCGCTTACTTATTAGCGCGTAAATTTACTTTCTCTCTGACATAGTGCTATATACATATAAAAAAATCTTTTGCTCACACACACACACAATCTTTCAACTAGATTTTAACAATGCAAACTGCTACATTGAATGTATGAACTTTTCTTTCTTGTAATTTAAACATTCGAAGAATTATATTTTCTTACTAGAAAAAGTTCTCTAACTTTTGTTTTTCAACTAACTTTTCACTCATATAAAAGAAATGATATCTATCAAATTTGTAGATAGCTGTCTTATCCTATCATTTATGCGTCAATCCCCATATATATATATATATATATATATATGTGTGTGTGTGTGTGTGTGAGTGTGTGTGTGTGTATGTGTGTGTGTGTGTTCTTCTAAAATTCGAAACTAAAAAGCCAGTCACTTATTTGTAGATTTCACCAAGGTATTTGATTCCATGCACAGAGGAAAGATGGAGCAAATACTTCTAGGCTCTGGTCTCCCCCAAGGAAATGTCACAACTATAAAGATGCTCAATATAAACACGAAAATAAAAGTTTGCGAATCGGATAGAGAGACGCAGACTTCTTTGACATTGTTGCTGGTGTTCTGCAAGGGGATAACTTAGCCTCATATCTGTTCATAATCTACCCAGACTATGTACTTTGAAGGTCAATAGATTTAAGGAAAGGCAATAGTTTTAGACTAAAAAAAGGTAAGTAGACGATACCTCGAACAAACATGGACACAGACCAGACAGATGACAGAGCGTTTCTAGCAAATACACTGACCCACGCCAAATTCCTGCTGCATAGTCTGGAGCAGGCAGCAGGTGGCATTGAACTCAGTGTGAATGCAGATAAAACGGAGTACATGTGTTTTAATTAACATGGAGACATCTCCACATTAAATGGGGGTTCTCTAAAACTAGTTGCCTAGTCGGCTGAGGCTGTAGAATACACCGACTGCTTCTCTGCAGACAGGTAAGACCCCCGCCACGAGTGTCCTAGATAGGACACTAAACAATCTGATGGTGAGCTTCCAACAGTGCTGGAGCCTTGGGAAATGCGGAGTACCCCTTCATTGCCATCGCTCCCAGGTCCACTCTGGCCCGGAGTGGTAGCACCTGAAAAGGGTCCTATCTGTGGGTTAAATAGTACTAAACTGTGCTTCTTTCACTATACTGATTTTTGCATTTAAACTGCGTATTTATGCCAAACTGAATTGTTTAGAAAAGAACTGTTTTGACATTGAAACTGCGTACTAGTGTTAAACTGAATTGCTCGAAATAGAACTGTTTTTGACATCTAAACTGTGTTCTTATGCTGAACTGAATTATCTAAAATAAAACTGTTTGACATTTAACAATCACTTATTGCCCAGTCAGCTGGGGCTGTAGAATACACTGACTGCACCTCTGCAGAGGGGTAAAACCCCGCCACCAACAAGTGTCCTTGATATGACACTAAACAATCTGATGGTGAGGTTCCAGCAGTGCTGGAGCTTTAGGGAGTGCAGAGAACCCCTTCATTGCCATCGCTCCCAGGTCAACTCTGGCCCGGAGTGGTAGCACTTGATAGGGTGCTATCTATGGGTAAAATAGAACTAACAGCATACTTATGCTAAGCTGAATTGTTTGAGTAAACTGAATAGCTTGAAATAGAAATGTTTTTGACAATTAAACCGTACTTATATTTAAACTGCGTGCTTATGCTTGACTGAACTATTTGAAATGGAACTGTTTTTCGACATTAAAACTGTATTTACACTTAACTGAATTGTTACCTATAACTGCTTGAATAGTTTGAAATGGAAATGTTTTTGACAATTAAACTGTGTACTTATGCTAAACTGAATTGTTTTAAATAGAACAGATTATTTACATAAAATTGGATTTGGCGTTAAATAACATATAAAGGTTGATATGCCATAAAACCCAACAAACCAAACCAAACCAATATAAAACTAGTGGACAAGTTCACCTACTTCAGAAGTAGCGTCTCATCAACTGAAAATGATATCAATATGTGACTAGCGAAGGTATGGACTGCTATCGATAGGTTATCGGTCATATGGAAGTCATACTTATTCGAAAATGCATTTTTTTCCAAGCAGCGGTCGTGTCAGTTCTACTATATAGATGCACCACATGGACGTTGACTAAGCATAGAGGAAAAGGGTTGATGGAAATTGGACAAGATAGCAACGAGCTATGTTGAAAAAATCCTAGAAGAAATATCAGCAGCTATACGGCCACCTACCCCCTATCTCGAAATAAATCCAAATTAGACGAACCAGACATGCTGAACCCTGCTAGAGGAGTAAGAACGAACTCATAAGGGACGTTCTCCTTTGGACCCCTTCATACATACGTGCAAGTGTTGGACGACCAACTAGAACTTATCTACAAGCTCGAAGTAGCAAATGCACCTTTAGGCAATTTGTAAACAGCTTTTTAACTAACACATGCTTCTACGTACATTTCACTCATTCTTCTGGAAAGTTTTCATGGTTTGCTCCTTTCAGCCACCAAATATTCGATAACTGGACTCTTTTCAAGTCTGGGCCACTTTTTTCCCAGTCATTTTGAATTGCCTCAAAACAAATATTTTATAAGATTAAAATAATTTCTACTAAAAAAAAAAACGATCCAAATAATGCAGTGGCAACACCCAACAAGACACCAACTGTATGGCCACCTGCCCCCTATCACGAAAACTATTCAAGTTAGACGAACCAGACATGCAGGACATTGCTGGAGAAGCAGAGATGAACTCATAAGAGATGTACTCTTATGGATCCCCACACACGGCCGCGCAAAAGCAGGACGACCAGCACGAACGTACATTCAGCAGCTATGTGAGGATACAGGTTGTTGTCCTGAAGACCTACCTAGGGCGATGAACGATAGGGAGGAGTGGCGAAAGAGGGTCAGGGATATCCGTGCTGCCAGCACGATATGATGATGATGATGATGAAATTTAATAATAAAATTTTAGAAATATGTTTAATTATGAAAATATATTTAATTATAAAATTTAATATAAAAATGTGTAGGCATATATTCAATAGTAACACTATTTTTTTATTATGAAAATATTTTTAATGATAAATCTAATCATAAAAATTTAGGGGCATATATTTAACTATAAAAATATATTCAATTATTAAAAAACATATAGTTATAGAATTTAATAATAAAAATGTGTGTGCATATATTTAATCATAAAAGTACATCAGATTATAAAAACATTCAATTATATAAATGTAAAAGTATCTATTTGGACACAGGATGTAGTTTAGAAGATCTGCTGGGATCGATGCGTGATAGAGGCGAGTGGTAAGAGAGTCAGGGAAATCCATGCAAGCAACACGACATGATGATGATGATGATGCTGTTATATAGGTTATTGTCATAGGACATGGCGAGTTGAATTTAAATCATGGACAAATCTACTTGCGTTTTAACTAATGCTAATCCCCCTGTGAAATAAGTGAATTTTTCTGTGCTTCTGTCTGCTATGATTAAATTCTTGGCCAGGATTGGTTCTTAAGCATTGGTAAGGCAACCAATTTAGAAGAAGGTAATTCTCTGAATTTGAGAATTTCCCGCACAGTATTTCTTTCTTCTGTTATCAGCTCATCCAAAATGTACAGCTATCAAACCTTCATTACTTTAATCTATAATCGCCTGTGAGATAAGAATTTCTATGTTCTGATTGGTTTAGATAATTATACCCGACGACAATGGCAGTCATTGGGAGTTTGAAAGAGGAATAATAACAAGAGAACTATTTTCTGAGGAAATCTTTTACAGGCTTGTCCATGTTTAATATACGCATGAATTTGCTTTTAGAGAAATAAAAGTATTGAAATAAAACTTATTGACCGATTGATTTTATGTGATGCACTTAGCGTAACGATCATAGTTGGAGAAAATGAAATTGCTAACTTGAGTTCAAATCCAGAACGGTGCTGATCAGGTTTCACTTCACGCTAATGCCATTGGGATAGGCATAAAGCTATCTGTTCCCTCCGCTTTTTGATAAATGATGTGTCCGACTGAACTGTTTAACCTACGTAAAGCATCCCGTCTAGGGGAAGGAAAACTCCAGAGTCAATAAATAAAACGAATTTTGCTTTAGAACTTGGCAATGTTATATAGCCAGAGGCAGTAACACTTGCTTATAAAAATATGAACTCCGTTAATCGAAACGTCATGATGGTTGTGTGTGTGTGTGAGAGAGAGAGAGAGAGAGAGAGGGAGAGAGAGATTCTGACTGATATCACTGACACAACGTTGCGATATTCAGTGCCTTGCTGCTTTCAAGGGAGGTTTAATACAAACCCGATTCTCATCCTGGGGTCACCTGCCGTACCCTTTTCAAAGAAATCAAAAGTGATGGGTCTCTTTATGTTCCACTTGAGTTTCTTTTCTGACTGCTGCTACCGGATCTTGTCATTTACCGGATAGTCAGTGTTTATTTTTACTCCGGGGACTATATTTTTTACCTCAAGCTCGAAGTAGCAAATGCACTGTTAGCCAATTTGTCAACAGCTTTTTTAACTAATACATGCTTCTACGTACATTTCACTCATTCTTCTGGAAAGTTTTCATGGTTTGCTCCTTTCAGCCACCAAAAATTCGATAACTGGACACTTTTCAAGTCTGGGACACATTTTTTTTTATTTCCTGTAATTTTGAATTGCCTCAAAATAAATATTTTATAAGATTAAAATTATTTCTACTAAAAAAACGATTCCAAATAATGTAGAGTTTACACTTAGAAAATAAGTTGAATTAAACTTACTTAAATCTAATAATAAAATCTTAGAAATATTTTTAATTATGAAAATATATTTAATTATAAAATTTAATATTAAAAATGTGTAGGCATATATAAACCCATATTTTATTATGGAAATATTTTTAATGATAAAATCTAATTATAAGAATTTAGGGGCATATATTTAATTATAAAAATATATTCAATTATAAAAAGATATATATCGTTATAGAATTTAATAATAAAAATATGTGTGCATATATTTAATCATAAAAATAAATCAGATTATAAAAACATTCAATTATATAAATGTAAAATTAATAAAAAGTTGCTGACCGTTGTCGAGGGTGACCAAAAGGCTCCCTTTTCAATAGCTACTACACCAAGGTGTAAAATAGGGCTCTACCTCTTTTCCTAGAATACCCCACTTTACTCTCGATACGTACCTTATATTGCTGAGTGCTAAGCAAGGAAGTATCAAGTACCATTTTAAAAGTCTTTGGGATGAGACGACCTGGGATTGAACCCAAGTCACCCGGATCATTGGCGAACACTCTACCCACTTGGCCAATAAACCGGCTCTATAAACGTATTTAACTATAAAAGTTAACAAAAAAATATGGGGACATATATCTAATCACAAAATATAAATCTAATTATAAAATCTAATTATGAGAATGTATTATTATAAAAATATATTTGATCATATGAATATATTTGATTATGACATAAAAATGTGTGGGCTTTTATTCAAATATTGAAGATATATTTAATTATAAGATATTAATGATGATAATTCGAGGATCATTAAATAAGTTTCCAGACTTTTTTCGTATGGGAACTTTTATTGATAGTACACACGTGAAACTCTAGTCACCTTCGAAGTAATCTCTACCGGTCGCAATGGACTTGTTGTACCGTTCCAACAACTTCTGCAACGCCCCATGGAAATCCTCTTGTGTGAGCGTGTCAATGACCTTCGCCACAGCCTCTTTCATCTCCTCAATTGTCTCATAACGACTACCTCTAAGTTTTCCCTTGAGCTTAGGGAATAACCAAAAGTCACAGGGAGCAAGGGAGGGTGAGCAACTGTCTTGATGCCCATCTTGGTCAAATAGTCTATGACATGGATGGAGTTGTGGACTATTAACTCCATCTGATGGAGGTCATAACGACCAGAAATAAATCTATTATGAAAACACTGAATTGACGTTTTTTCGTCAAATCTATAGAAATTTTTTTTCGCACGGCATGTAATTTTCGCTATATTTTTAATCGACAATTAATTATAGATCCGATAGCTGTCCTCATTGAGCCCTCAACGGAAAATCCAATGAACCTTGGATTACAACAAAATGAGTCTAAACCTTTGACTGTTTTCCTTTAATTATACACAATTATATATATATATGTGTGTGTGTGTGTGTGTGCGTAACGATCTTCTATACAAGAAGTTCTGTGATTTGGTGTCTTTGTTTAATGGCATTTCAACCCTTGTTGGTTATTTAATGCCAAAACCATCTTTCAAGAAGAAAAGTAGCAGTACTATTTAATTCACAGCTGGGAGGATTAGGGGGGTTCATTTCTTTCCCAAGGGTATTTGTCGGAAAGTGAACGTAAAAGTGCGACTGGAGTTCGAACTCGCTTATTTCGATTCCGTAGTCCGTCGCTTTAACCATTACACCACGAGGACACCCACCAGGAGTTCCGTCGAGAAGAAATAATCTCATCTGGGAGAATCTAATTATAGAGAAACCATTTTGTATTCAACTTAGACCTATACAAGATTTTAATTAAAGAGAAACCACATCGAATAGAATTTGTTAGCCGAGTCTTTTTTTTTTTTTTACAAATATCTCGCTAATAGCCCCCCAGCCAGCGGGGTTTTTCTCTACACCTTCTGACCCCCTATGACTAACTGCGCTAACTCGTTTATTGTTAACAGGACTGCAATAAATTGGATAGTAAATATATATTTTCGACGAACAAAGACGTTGTTTAGGTGGTTGGTTTTATTTTCTTAGGCAGGTGCTGAATATATTTCGTTTGCTTTAATGTTTGGTCATCGTATAACTTGTCTCAAATGACCATCTAATGTAGTCAACTTCTTTTGATGTCGAAATAAATAAATAACAGTGTTCCAAGTTGATTACATAAGCGTATAATAGTAGAAATAAAAAAGCAAACAATTTAATGTCATGGTTCGTAAACTTGATTATATTATCTATTCATCTACAGGTACGATATATATATATATATATATATATATATATATATATATATATATATGTATAAGGTGTGGGGCGAGAAAAATTGAAATATCCCTGACCCTTTCTCGCCACTTCTCCCGGTCATTCATCGCTTCTGGCAGGTCTTCCGGGCTACATCCCGTATCCTCACATAGCTGCTGTATGTAGGTTCGAGGTGCTTTTGCACGGCCATATGTGGGGGTCCATAGGAGTACATCACTTATGAGCTCGTCCCTACTTCTCCAGCAGTGTCCTGCGTGTCTGGTTCGTCTAACTTGGATAATTCTCGTGATGGGAGGCAGGTGGCCGTATAGTTGGTGTCTTGTGGGATGTTGCCGCCAGGACTTGTTCAATATTGCTCGCAGCATTCTTGTGTAATTGTCGTCTAGCTTCTTCTTCAGCCGTTTAGTTAACGTCCAAGTAGTGCATCCATACAACCAGTATCAATACGACCGCTGCCTGGAAGAAACTGCGTTTCATTTTATCGGTTAGGTCTGATTTCGATATGATCGATAGCCTATTGTTAGCTGTCCATGCCTTCGTTAGCCGCGTGTCGATGTCTTTTTCGGTTGATGAGATGCTGCTTCCTAAGAGGTGAATTTGTCTACTAGTTTAAGAGGGGTTCCGTCTTGTGTTGAGATGTCACCTGTTTGATTATAGCACATATTCCGTTTAATTAGGGAATTCATGCCTTTTCGAAGAGTTTTTGTTCGAAAGTAAACGTAACAGCTCGACTGGAATTCGAACTTGCTTACTCCGAGGTTAAAGGTCAACACTTTAGCTATTAGGCAACCGGTACAACCTTGAAGTTCTTTTCTTCTTTGTAATTCATACAAGGTCTGGCCTTCTGACAGGAAATGGGAGAGACGTTTTCTATTCCAAAGTCTTTGATAGCTTTATTTGTCAAAATTTTTTTTGGAGAGGTAAGGCTTCGTGTCAGCGTTTTCAATCATTTTACTCTTGCACACATTGAAGTGAATAACCTTTCCCACCCAGTCATGTCTAGTTTTGTACTCATTTTGAGCTGTATTTATATATTGGGTGATTAACTGTTTCAGCTTTGTTACCACATAAGTTGCACATGCAATTCTGTTGTGCTTCAACAATTTTGGTTTTAATATGATTGGTTCTTGTACCGGGCCATTGGCCTAATGAGTAGTGTTCACCAATGTTCACCAATTGTACTAGCAATATATATATATATATTCTTTAAAGAAAAAAACCAAAGACCGGAAGAGAGGTGAAGAGTTACCTCCTCGTTTTTTTTTTAGCTTCCGTTTTTTTATTTACCTATTTATTTTATTTTCTAAATTCTTCCGTCGGTTGGAATTATGGTAATTTAATTTTTTTTTATTTATTTTATTTATTTTCTTTTCTTGTTAAATTCGATAAATAACTTTCATGTGCTATGTTAATCTAATAAATTTTTGTAAGGGAAATATTAATATTTTTATTAATTTCGATTCTATTTCCTCAGTTACCTATTTTTTCCATGTGCGTATATGATTTTCTTGTGCTGAAGGAATTACTCCCGAATAATACCTATATATATATATATATATATATATATATATATATATATATATATATATATATATATATTATTTCGTTATATATATATATATATTATATATTTTTATTTTCCTATTTGATCTGATGAAGTCCTGTTAAAAATTATTTTAGATTTTCTGATTCATATCAATGCTCTTAATAGGATGGAAATAAATTTATTATCCTAATGTGACAGAATATTGTTTTTTTTCTTGAAATATTTGCCCTGTAAATTTATTTACATAGAGCTCTCAGCGAGGAATATTTGAACATTCGAAATTTGAATAATTTATTTGTCCTGAACGAATTCTTCCCTACTCCAGATTGATGACTACCCCCCCACACACACATACATATATATATATATATATATATATGTATTTAAATATTCGAAATTTGAATAATTTATTTGTCCTAACCGAATTGCTCCCTACTCCAGATTGAAGAATACCCCTATATATATATATATATATATATATATATAAATATGCCCATTGTCATTGTGAGTAGAGTGTTCGCCAATGGTCTAAGAGGTCATTGTTCATTCACTGTTTGAGTCCTACCAAAAACTAAAAAAATATGGTACTTTATGCCTCCTTGCTTAGTACAAAGCATTTTATGATACGGATCAAGTGAGGGAGAGCAATCTAGGAGGGAATAGAGTAGAGTCCTCCTCTGTAGTTTTTATTGAAAAAGTAGCCTTCAAGTCGCCCTCGACTACGATCGGTCAACATGTATATATATATATATATATATATATATATATATATATATATATAAAATTAACTTAAATCGCGAGTCGGAAATCGTCTACTAAAGTTTTACCTTATCGGATCATCAGGAAGTCTTCCTGGTGATCAGTTAAGGTGAAATTTTAGTAGAAGATTTCTGACTCGCGATTTAAGTTAATTTTATAATTGGCTCCACTTGTGTTGAGCACTCTTGTAATTGTAGCATTGCAGGATTCGCGGAAGGTTTTAGTTTTCTTTTGACCAACTGACTGCATATCCCTTGATTTTTTTCAAGGGGTCTGACGAGGTTGGCCTTTTCTTTCTTTTTGACCAATAATATTTTTTCTTTTTCCCCCGGGCGGTGATTCGAGATACTTTTATCTCTTGTTCCTGGCGGGTTTTTTTTTTCGTTTTTTTCTGGTACCGTGAATGCTGGTAGATATTAGATTAGTAAATATATATATATATATATATATATATATATATATATATATATATTGGTGCATTCAATAAGCTTCCAGACTTTTTTTCTACAGGCATTTAGAATTGTCGTAGACTCTTGAAAATTGAAATACACCCTTCTAAAGCCTGATTGTCAGAGCTGCTGAATTTTAAAAATGCAATCTATAAGTGAGGACACTTTAGAGGAACGATATGCAATAAAATTCTGTTTTCAACTCGGAAAAAAATGACATAGAAACGTATGGAATGCTTCACACTGCTTTCCGACCATCTTGCATTAATCGAGCATCAGTCTTTGAGTGGCATAAGAAATTCAAGGAAGTCAGGGAGTCTGTGAGGGATGACGAGAGGTGTGGGAGGTGTAAGGAAGTGAATACACTAGAGTTGATTGGCCAAAGGATTCGGGTTAGTGTTACTATGTTGAGGTTTTAAGGGAGTTCAGCTGGAAGAGATTCCTAGGGAAGAGGCCGCACTCTTCAAATCGGGTCAGTTGCATTTCCACTAGGACAATACACCAGTCCACATCTCCATCTTTGTCACAGACTATTTGACTAAGATGGGCATCAAGAGAGTTCCTTAGCCTCCCTATAGCCCCGAGCTTGCTCCCTGTGACTTTTGGTTATTTCCTAAGCTCAAAGGCTGTCGTTATGAGACAATTGAGGAGATGAAAGAGGCTGTGACGAGGGTCATTGACATGCCCACACAAGATGACTTTCATGGGGCCTTCCAGAAGTTGTTGCAACGGCACAACAAGTGCATTGCAGCTGGAGGAGATTAATTCGAAGGGGACTAGAGTTTCATGTGTGTACTATCAATAAAAGTGCCCATACGAAAAAAGTCTTGAAACTTATTTAATGATCCTCGTAAATGGTTTCAAGTATTGCTATGTAACAATGATATTTTTTGTGTACTGTTAAATGGTTTTAAGTATTGCTATGAGACAAAAATAGTTTTATTCGCATATTTTTCAATGGTTTCTAATATTTCTGTATATATATATATATATAAATATATACCGTAAATTATTTCGTTCAAGTTGATCTGGTATATAATTCGACTTCAAGATTTTTAGGGAAAAAAATTCGCTTAAAATTGTATTTGCTATAGAAGTCACCCCTAAAACTATAGTAGGTTACTAGTAGAATGAAGATTTTTATCGTTAATAGAATAACCTTCAAATAAACTTTATTTAAAATGTTGTGCCATATAAGGATCACAATATTCCCATTTATATATTTTCAATAAATGACCATTATGTTTCATTAAACTTCATTACTCTAGTAGTGTCTAATATACGGGATTTTTATCTGAAATCAGAATTACATCAAATCTTACACATTTGTAACATACCCATGATACGGATATGTGAAATGTACATAGAATATTCATAACTCATAAATAGATAACATAGGAATCCCGAAATACAAAAAAAAAAGAAAAAAAAAACAACACTTACGACTTCTTAGTTCAGTTACGAAACTTTTTATTACCTTTGAGTTAAAAGGTTTTTCGACATAATGAAGAGAGAGGCACAATCGTTCCATGACGACTTTTCGATCTGCACCCCCCCCCACTACCACCACGTGCGGCACCTGACGCAAGGCCTCGGCGAGCTCCGAAAGTCAACCGTCTTCTTCCGAGGCAGGAACTCAACTAACTGACTTTTCTCAAATCTCAACCCACGCTCAAACCATGCGTGACGTCATTCAAACCCCCTTATCTACGATTTCTATGGTGACATCTCTAAATGACAGATCCGCTCCGCGCGTGCATGAACACCTGTTGCATCTAACTAACCCATGCGCTAAACGAAAGTTTCTCAGCCTAACTAAACTGAAAGGCAAGATATATAAAACAAAATCCCTCGGCCATTATATTACACATTAACTCTTGAATTTATATGAATTTGCCATGAAATTGTATTGATAAACAACATATCGTAGTTGTCTGACTGGCCATCTGGGTGATGTGATATTCCCGTTAGTCATTGCATTAGATGTTGGAAACGGTGTGTGATAATTCGTTGATAAAATACACAATTTGTATTAGAGTTTCATTATTTCAGATCAATCCCTGCGTTGGTTTATAAGATATGTTTATCAAACACGAGTTTAAATTAGAAATGTTTGCGGCACTCGGCTGGAGTTACGGAGAGTCACGTATAGGGTGTCTCAGCACACATAGGCCCCATGGGACTGCCCTATTATTTCTGCTCACTTGATATATAAATATACATATATATGTTGGATGTCTCAATATACATGGAACCTGCAAACATTTCTAACTTAAAGTGCCCGTGGTGTCATGGTTATCGTCGTCACCCTCAACTTCGACTATGGAATATATATATAAAGAAAAGTTGCTGATCGTAGGCTCCCTTTCCATTTGTTACAACACCAAGGTATAGGGGAGGGCGCAACTATTTTTTTCTGCCCCTTTAAGTTCACGGCCCCGAAAAGAATTATAAATCGTGAATGAGGATCATTTATGTTAAATTGATAAACTGAGTTTAACGGCACGTCAACCTCTCCTGGCTTATTTTAGGCTTAGCGGTTAGGGAATCGCATTTATTATGCGTTCCTACTAATATTTTTGTGTAGTTGGTTCTTAGAATTTTTCTTTGAGCACGGTCTTATTGAATACGAATAATATTTAAACAGATCTATTTAAACAAATGATGGGTACTTAACAGGTACAATAAATCCGGGCAAGAGTGGATTAAGGTGAAATGGCAATGACGAGTACTCAATAGTCCCAAGATTTCCAGAACTGGAGCCTCAACATTAGATGTTGTTGAGGGTCATATCCAAGACACTCTTCTTGAAGTCGGGTCTTACACTTACGCAGGGCTTAAAATCAGCCAATTCAAAGTGTCAATGATCTGGTATCAATCAGATTTCGGCTATGATTTATGGGTAGTGAATGTTATGAAAGCTTTGTGACTTCGGCAGTGAGACATTTTTAATGCGCATTTTCGAGAACATTTTCTTTAACCTAATAATAGGAATACATATATATATATATATATATATATATATATATATATATATGTATTGGTCTTTAAATCGTCCAGATACACGTGGTTCTTAGAGAAATCAAGGATTTGACAAAGAAGAGACTCGGTCGTTAAATCTTGAGAAAACTGAAGTTCTATCAGTTACATTTGAAGTTGTAGTGGTATTTCTTCAGAGTCTCTCTCTCTCTCTATATATATATATATATATATATATGTTGGTTGGTTGGTTGGTTGGTTTAATTTTATGGCATATCAACTCTTGTGGGCTATCTTACACCAAATCCTATTTATACATTAATGTTTGTAGATAAAATTTTAAAGAAGCCAGAGCTTATTTGTTCGCACACGGTTGAATGGTTTCAGAGATAGCTATTTTGCACTAATAATTGTATTTCATATTAATCATTTGTTTTCTTACATTTAAATGCTTTTAAGTATTCATCTAACCGGTCCATTGGCCATGATTAGAGTGTTCGCAATGGTCCGGGAGACCGGAGTTCAATCCTAGGTCGAGTCATACCAAAGACTCAAAAAATGGTACTTGATACCGCCTTACTTAACTCTCAGCACTGTAAGGATCAAGGGTAAAGTGGAGCAATCCAAGAAAAGGAGTAGAGCCCTCTCCTACACATCGGTGTAGTAGCTATTAAAAAGGGAGCCCTCGGGTTACCCTCGACTAAGGTCACCAACATTGCTTACTATTCATCTAACAAGAATAATTATATTTAGCATTAATCATTTGTTTGCACACCGTTAAATGGTTTGATATATTGCTACCTGACACATAGTCTTATTTGAACAGTTAAATGGTTTCAAGTATTGCTATTTAGCGCTAATAATTCTATTTAACATTACTCATTCGTTTACACACAGTTATATAGTTTCAAGTATAGTTAGGTAACACTAACAATTCAATGTAAGTCATTTGTTCGCGCACTGTTAAATGGTTAAACAGTTCTATATGACCCAAAGATGGAAACCTTAAAATTGTTGCCACTGCAATTCAGTGTTGACTTAAGAGTAAGGGCAGTGATGTGGGGATTACTTTTCTCAAAGATTCAGGGCGGGAACCTTTCCATCAGATGCAGTTTTATGACATTCCGAAAACATACACACACATATATACAAATGCATACATACACATACATACATACACACATACATGTATACACATACACACATATTCACAAAAACATACATACGCACATACATATACACCCAGACACACACTTGCATACACACAAACATAGATACACACATACACACAGGCACATACACGCATACATACATACATACACATAAACACGTAAACACACACACACACACACACACACATATATATTTATATATATATATATATATATATATATATATATATATGTATATATATATATATAGGTGGTGCAATCAATAAGTTTCCAGACGTTTTTTGTACAGGCATTTAAAATTGGTGTAGACTCTTGAAAATTCAGTATCTTATTGCTATATACCTTACAAGATGACTGACTAATTTTTATGATTTCAGGTTCAAGTGAAGAGCTACTGAAGGAATTCGAATAAACTCTACTAAAGCCAGATTGTCATTGCTGGTGAATTTCAAAAATGCAATTCGGACGTCAGGACACTTTAGAAGAACGATATGCAATAAAATTCTGTTTTAAACTTCGAAAAAAAAAGCCACAGAAACGTATGGAATGCTTCAGGTTGTTTTTTGACCATCTTGTATGAATCGAGCATAAGTTTTTGTGTGGCATAAGAGATTCAAGGAAGGCAGGGAGTCTGTGAGGGATGACGTGAGGTGTGGGAGGAGTAAGGAAGTCAATACGCCCCAGTTGATTGCCCAAAGGTTTGGGTTAGGGTTACTATGTTGAGGTTTTAAGGGAGTTCAGCAGGAAGAGATTCCGTCGAAAGAGGCCAGCACTCTTCAAATCGGGTCAGTGGCATTTCCACCAGGACAATGCACCAGTTCACAACTCCAACCTTGTCACAGACTATTTGAACAAGATGGGCATCAAGACAATTCCTCACCTTCCCTATAGTCCAGACCTTGGTCCCTGTGACTTTTGGTTATTCCCTAATTTCAGAGGCTGTAGTTACGAGACAACTGAGGAGATGAAAAAGGCTGTGAGGAAGGTCATTGAGATGTTTACACAAGACGACCTCCATGGGGCCTTCCAGAAGTTGTTGTCACAGAACAACAAGTGCATTGCAGCCGGAGGAGATTACTTCGAAGGGGACTAGAGTTTCATGTGTGTACTATCAATAAAAGTGAAAAAGTCTGGAAACTTATTTAATGATCCT
The DNA here is from genome assembly GCA_963585895.1 of Sepioteuthis lessoniana. Taxonomy (NCBI): domain Eukaryota; kingdom Metazoa; phylum Mollusca; class Cephalopoda; order Myopsida; family Loliginidae; genus Sepioteuthis; species Sepioteuthis lessoniana. The sequence continues at coordinate 18,530 of CAUZXS010005944.1, forward strand.
CGTATATATATATTTTTTTTTCTGCAAATACTTATATAGTTTGAACGCATTAACATTTGTTTGACTTAGTTCGAGTGATATCTCTGAGTCAGATCCGAGAATTACCATTAATAATCATAAAAAAGAAATGTCTTAAATCATATAATGTACAATGTATATATTCTTTCTAGATTTTGTATCGTTCTTCTATCTTAAAAAACATTTAACGTTAATGTCTTTCTTTTCAAAAATATGTCTATTGGATTATCTTACAGGAAATTTTAGTTGCCGGCAGTTCAAAGTTCAAATTTATTCAATAGAATAATACATTGTTATGACCTGCGCATAAGTACATAGAATTTATATTTACTCGCCACACACACACACACACACACACACACACACACACACACACATATATATATATATATATATATATATATATATATATATATATAGTTTAAACTTGTGTGAAATTTGAGAAATAGCACATTTGCGTATATACAAAAAATTTCTTTAACGAATTCGAAAGATTGACCGCTTACATTCAATGATAAATTTATAGTATTGCATGTAAGATTTCGATCAATATATATCTATCTACCGATGTGGATTTTGTCTGTCCGTTTGTTGCTTTGTTGCTTTGCTTGTTTGTTTTTTGATTCATGCCATAGCAACCTTTGTAGGTTACTTAATGCCAAATCCATTTTTATACAAATAATCAGTTATATTCCAAACTATTCAGTTTAGCATAATACATTTTTTGTATACACACATTAAGATATAAAAACAGTTCTATTTCAAAAAATTCACATGAACATGAGTACACAGTTTAATTGTAAAAAATATTGCTATTTCAAGTTATTCAGTTTAGTCAAACAGTTCTAATTCAAACAATTCCGTTTAGTATAAGTATAGTTTTTGTCCACACACAGTTAATTGTCAAAACAGTTCTCTTTCAAATAATTCAATTTAGCTTTGTACAGTTAAAACAGTTCTATTTCAGACAAGTCAATTTAGCTTAAGTTTATATATAAAAACAGATCTTATTTCAAGTAATTTACATAAGTACGCAGATTAGCTTAACCCATAGATAGAGCCCAATCTGGTGCTACCACTCCGAGCAAGAGTGAACCTGGGAGCGATGGCAGTGAAGGGGTACTCCGCATTCCCTAATTTTCCAGCATTACTGGAACCTCACCAACAGATTGTTTAGTGTCATATCAGGACACTCGTTGGTAGGGGAGTTCTTACGTCTAATCTCTCAGCAGAGATGTAGTCGATGTATTCTACAGCCCCAAGCAACAAGACAAGTGGCTTTGTTTAACACACACACAGACACATTATATATATATATATATATATATATATATATGTGTGTGTGTGTGTGTGTATATATCATCATCATCATCATGTCGTGCCGCTTGCACGGATATCCCTGACCCTCTCTCGCCACTTTTCCCTATGATTCATCGCCTCAGGCAGGTCTTCT
>CAUZXS010005944.1:25000-77500 GCA_963585895.1 Sepioteuthis lessoniana
TCTACGAAGAATATATATATATATATATATATATATATATATATATATATATATATATATATCTGTGTGCGCTTCTATTAGTATATATTCCATATTTAAGTGCGTACATGCTCTTTTATTAAAAAATCTATGATACAGACACGTCCATGTATTACCGAAGCAAAATTATCCGAATTTCGTGTCCTGAATACAAGGTAAGATGTTTATTTATTTGTTGGTTTTGGTCTTAGGACGTATTATAACTTGAATTTTTGGTTATAGCACATGTATTCCAAAAATTCAAGTTATAATACGTCCTAAGACCAAAACCAACAAATAAATAAACATCTTACCTTGTATTCAGGACACGAAATTCGGATAATTTTGCTTGACATCTCCACTCTAGAAGGAACCCCACTTAAACTAGTAGACAAATTCACGTACCTAGGAAGCAGCGTCGAATCAACCGAAAAGGACATCGAAACGAGGCTAACGAAAGCATGGACAGCTATCAATAGGCTATCGATTATATGGAAATCAGACCTAACCGATAAAATGAAACGCAGCTTCTTCCAGGCAGCGGTCACATCGATACTGCTATATGGATGCACTACATGGACGCTAACAAAACGGCTGGAGAAGAAACTGGATGGCAATTACACAAGAATGCTGCGTGCAATCCTGAACAAGTCCTGGCAGCAGCACCCCATAAGACACCAACTGTACGGCCACCTGCCCCCTATCACGAAAACTATTCAAGTTAGACGAACCAGACATGCAGGACACTGCTGGAGAAGCAGAGATGAACTCATAAGAGATGTACTCTTATGGATCCCCACACATGGCCGCGCAAAAGCAGGACGACCAGCTCGAACGTACATTCAGCAGCTATGTGAGGATACAGGCTGTTGTCCTGAAGACCTACCTAGGGCGATGAACGATAGGGAGGAGTGGCGAGAGAGGATCAGGGATATCCGTGCTACCAGCGCGATATGATGATGATGATAACTTGAATGTTATTTCAGGCCAAATCATGTTTATACCAATATTAAATGAATAATTAATCATGTTTCATTAAATAGTAAAGAAAAATTTTGTATAATTTATTTATGATTCTTTCAAGTTTCCTGATAAGTATCTTCGTTTCAGGTTTGAATTGTCCTGGGCGCTTTCGGACCCTTTATAGGCCATCTTCAGGGTTGCTTGTGTAAGGTGTGTTGTTTTTTAACAAATGAGTTTTGAAAGTTTTTTAATGTTTTTTATAACATAACAAAATTATGCGAACGCAGGGTTGGATTAAAACAGGGTAACTGGTTTATTTAAAAAACAGAACCCTATTGAAAAATGGAACGCTATCAACGGAAAAAGAATACTATCATTGCCCAGTCGGCTGGGGCTGTAGATTACACTGACTGCTTCTCTGCAGAGGGGTAAGACGCCCCCCACTAACGAGTGTCCACGATATGACACTAAACAATCTGATGGTGAGGTTCCAGCAGTGCTGGAACTTTGGGGAATACGGAATAACCCTTCATTGCCATTGCTCTCAGGTCCACTCTGGCTCGGAGTGGTAGCACCTGATAGGGCCCTATCTATGGTTTAAATAGAACTAACAGCATATTTATGCTAAAATGAATTGTTTGAGTTAACGGAATAGCTTGAAATAGAAAGGTTGTTGAAAATTAAACCGTACTTACACTTAAACTGAGTGCTTATGCTAAACCGAATTATTTGAAATAGGACTGTTTTTCGACATTAAAACTGTATTTACACTTAACTGAATTGTTACATATAACTGCTTGAATAGTTTGAAATAAAATATTTTTGACAGTTAAACTGTGTACTTATGCTAAACTGAATCGTTTTAAATAGAACAGATTATTTACATAAAAATGGATTTGGCGTTAAATAACCTACAAAGGTTGATATGTCATAAAACCTAACAAGCCAAACTAGAATACTATCAGGAGTACGGGAAAAATACTAAAAGCATTTCAAAACAATGTCGCTATTTTCAAAATTAATTCTTTTGATTTTATTTTTTTTGTTTTTTGTTTTTTGTTTTTATATGTAGGGCTTCTAGGATTTGTAGTTGTGGCTTATCTATTTCGTGTGCAACTTGAATTTTTCAAAACTTGGATTTCGGTTGATAGCGTTCCCTTTTTAAAATAGCATTCCCTGATGAACGCAAATCTTCTTGCAGCTCTTCATGCGTAAGCATTGGATTTTGGTTAATCAGGCGTCCCAATTTTCTTGATAATCTAGGAGAAATCTTCCTTGGAGCACCTGTTCTATTTTTTGTTTTCAACTGTTGTCGTTTAAACCTCCTAGCAATGAATGAACTTATCGTAGTAAAAGGAATTTTCAGGTTCCTTGAGATATTTCTATATCCTTGTAGAAGAGCAGCATAGATACCCTCTAACCCATAACTAGTGGGAATAAAAGTGTTTATTACCTTTCCGAAGGGTATTACTAGAGTTCGAATTCGCTAACTTCGAGATCTTTGTCTACAACATGAGCCATCGATGGACAACATTTTTAACTCAGAAATTTAAACAGTTAATTATTTTACTTCAGGTATATAAGATTTTTAAAAATATGTAGGATTTTTTTTTGGTTAAATGGAATGTCACCCTTCGTAGATTATTAAATTTCAAACTTTTCCTTGTGGAAGAACGATAGTGGTATTATTTAAAAACCCCTAGTTGGCTTTAAATATATGTCTTATTATGAGAAAGCCTGTATACCAGTTGAACTGGTATAAGAGGTTTTTTCTGCATTGACTCTATCGTCGGCAGAGAAAAGAAAGCAGCTCCCCCTAAAAATGATGGTCCTAGGTATGACAGTAAATCACATCTAATGGTGAGGTTCCTATTCTGAATATCTGGTGAGCATGGAGAACCATTATACCCAGGTTCAATTTTATCCATTAGAATACAATCTATGTGTCAAATAGATCTCTTTAAAATTCTTTGTTTCATTTATTGCTGACACTGAATATCATATACATGTATCTTATTCAAGGTTATTTCAAGCCTTGAAAAAACCTATTATTGATTCACTGATGCCATTACTTTATTATATTAATCACGAAAAATGTTATTGGTTCTACGGTCAAGTGTCCAGTTGTTAGCCAAATAAAACACGCGATAGGTTATCTCATATTGCAATCATCTCAATTCAAATTGTTTCCTATCACGGCTCGTGTCTTCGTTCGTCTCGTGACATCGATAGCAACAATTTTGCTATCATCTTATTATCTACAAGCGAATCTTCGATTATTAGTCAATGCTTAAGTTTCCCTCTGTAGGGATTGGTTACACAATATTGGTGATAAACAAGTTCTAGTTAACTAAAAAAACAAAAATTTGAAGTTTTGTCTTCTTGGAGGTCCTAATTTTATCTCCCCATTTTTTTTCCTTTCTTTTTATTTTTTAGAATATGACACCTGTGGATCTCGTTACAAATCATCGTTTATTAGACACCTGTCGATTTACCGTCCCCGTTTATGGTTTTTAAGTGTCAGTCTTTTATGGACCACACGGTGAATGCTTTGAACTGATAATTTTTATCCTCATAATTTAGGCATTTTAGCCCCGTCGGTAGAGCAGAGACTTCGCTAATTATATCCCCTCTTCAAAGACATAAGATCGCTTCCAAAAGGTGGTCCTTTGTATGGCACTAAACAACATCTGATGATGTGGTTCCAGTTCGGGAGACTTGGAGAGTATAAAGTAGACCTTCATTTATGGGTCGAATACTTTGTTGTGCTACTTTGATATTTCTGTAAACTATATAAATTGGTTATTACAACATTGATATCGCAAGAAAGTATAAAATGTTTACCTGTCTAAAATGATTGTTAACTTTATAAACATATTGGTTTTCGAAACTGTTGGGTATCACCCACCTTTTTCCACACAATGAACTAGTCCATCTGCCATATGTAGCAGTAGCTACTAATACCAGGGCACACTAGAAGGTGAAGAGCAGCTTCTTATATGAATAGTATTAAAGAGTTGGAGACCGGAGATCGTACTAGATCACCTTACTTGCTACCATAATAACGGAAGTCAATTCTATCGTTGGACTATATCTTTATTCTGTATTCACTAATCTTTGTCTACTAATAGTCTCTCTATTGTATATACTTTTTTCCTGAGAATATATCTCTATTTCCTCTCCTATCGTGGTTTGTCCTTTATTTAATATTACAAGCGTTCACTAACCAGAACGCAACAAAAACATTGCTATGGCAGCTAATTATGAAGTATTTACCTGTTTAAAATGATAATAAACTTTCGTAATACATTGGTTTTTTTTAAACATTACTATTGCAGCTAATTATGAAGTATTTATCTGTTTAAAATGATAATAAACTTTCGTAATACATTGGTTTTTTTTTAAACATTACTATTGCAGCTAAGTATGAAGTACGAGGTGCATATGATAAGTTTCCAGACTTTTTTCGTATGGGCCCTTTTATTGATAGTACACACATGAAACTTTAGTCCCCTTCGAAGTAATATCCTCCGGCTGCAATGCACTTGTTGTACCGTTCCAACAACTTCCGGAAGGCCCCATGGAAGTCCTCTTGTGTGAGCGTGTCAATGACCTTCGTCACAGCCTCTTTCATCTCCTCAATTGTCTCATAACAACAGCCTCTGAGGTTAGGGAATAAGCAAAAGTCACAGGGAGCAAGCTCTGGACAATAGGGAGGCTGAGGAACTGTCTTGATGCCCATCTTGGTCAAATAGTCTGTGACAAGGATGGAGTTGTTGACTAGTACATTGTCCTGGTGGAAATGCCACTGACCCGATTTGAAGAGTGCTGGCCTCTTCCGACGGAATCTCTTCCTGAACTCCCTTAAAACCTCAACATAGTAACCCTAACCCTAAACCTTTAGCCAATCAAGTCTGGTGTATTGACTTCCTTACTCCTCCCACGCCTATCATCATCCCTCACAGACTCCCTGCCTTCCTTGAATCTCTTATGCCACTCAAATTCATGCAAGATGGTCAAAAAGCAGTCAAAAGCATTCCATGCGTTTCTGTGACATTTTTTCCGAGTTGAAAACAGAATTCTATTGCATATCGTTCTTCTTCACGACCAGATTGGGTTTTTGAAATTCACCAGCTGTGAAAATCAGGTTTTAGTAGGTTGTATTCCAATTGCTGCTGTAGCTGTTCATTTAAACCTGAAATCATAAAAATTAGTCAGTCATCTCATAAGATGTATAGCAATAACATACTGAATTGTCAAGTGTCCTCGCCAATGTTAAATGCCAATACGAAAAAAGTCTGGAAACTTATCATATGCTCCTCGTATTTACCTACTTAAAATGATTGTGAGCTTTCGTAATACATTGGTTTTTAAACATCACTATTACAGCTAAGTATGAAATATTTATATGTTTAAAATGAATATGAACTTTCGTAGTACATTGGTTTTTAAACATCACTATTACACCTAAGTATGAAATATTTATATGTTTAAAATGAATATGAACTTTCGTAGTACATTGGTTTTTAAACATCACTATTACAGCTAAGTATGAAATATTTATATGTTTAAAATGAATATGAACTTCCGTAGTACACTGGTTTTTAAACATCACTATTACAGCTAAGTATGAAATATTTATATGTTTAAAATGAATATGAACTTTCGTAGTACACTGGTTTTTAAACATCACTATTACAGCTAAGTATGAAGTATTTATATGTTTAAAATGAATATGAACTTTCGTAGTACATTGGTTTTTAAACATCACTATTACAGCTAAGTATGAAATATTTATGTTTAAAATGAATATGAACTTTCGTAGTACATTGGTTTTTAAACATCACTATTACAGCTAAGTATGAAATATTTATATGTTTAAAATGAATATGAACTTTCGTAGTACATTGGTTTTTAAACATCACTATTACAGCTAAGTATGAAGTATTTATCTGTTTAAAATGAATATGAACTTTCGTTATACATTGGTTTTTAAAACATTACTATTGTAACTAAGTATGAACTGTTTAACTGTTTAAAAAGATTGCAAAATTTATATATATAATGCCTTTTGAAACCAAATTGCAATTAAGTTTAAAATCATGGTTAATTTTTTTATTCAGTGGTTCTTCAAACATTGATATTTCAACTATGTATGAAGTATTTATCAGTTTGAAATGATTGTAAGCTTCTTTAATACATTGGCTCTTAAAACATTAATATTCGAACTAAATATGAATTATTTACCCGTTTAAAATGATCATGAATTTTATTAATGCATTTGCTCTTAAAACATTGATATTGAGACTAAATATGAAGTGTTTGCCCGTTTAAATAATCATGGATTTTATTATTAATCTGGATCTTAAAATATTGATAATGGGACTAAATATGGAGTCTATACCCGTTTAAAGTAATCGTGAATTTTTTTAATACATTGGCTCTTAAAATATTAATATTGAGACTAAATACGAAGTATTTACTTGTTTAAAATGATCGAGAATTTTATTAATACTATGCCTCTTAAAACATTAATATTGGTACTAAATATGAAGTGTTTACCCGTTTAAAATAATCGTGAATTTCATTCATACATTTGCTCTTAAAACATTAATATTTGGACTAAATATGAAGTGTTTACCTGTTTAAAATGATCATGAATTTCGTTAATACATTGGCTCTTAAAACATTGATATTGCAACTGAGTATAAAGAGTTTCTCTTTATTTTATATATCCTAACTTCTAGTTTTATTTTTTTAGAATATGACACGGGTAGGTCTTGTTACTTATCATTGTTTATTAGACACCCGTCGGGTTATCTTTCCGTTTCTGTTTCAGTCCAACTCATTCCTCACCTGCCAGATTTCCCGCCATTTTGTCCAGTATAAAATGACGTTGCGTTCTTTAAATATTAATCTTGCCATAAATTGTTTGATCCGTAGCCGTTGATTATATGGCTTCGATCATAATTATTTTGTATGCCAGCGCACTCATTTTTAAAAAAAATTGTTTGATAATCTAGAGATTAAGAAGAAAAAAAAAAGAGACCTGACATTATCCCATAAACTCCAGTGGGGTTTCTCTGCCTTTGCGTTTTCTGATCCCAACTTTTTACCCGAAAGATTTTTGAGTTTCCAAATTGACTGAAATTATCTAAGGAAGCGTTGTAATCCATTAATTTTTTAGAAGGATGTGCTCTCATTTTGAATTTAAAAAAAAGAAGGCAGAATTCAGTAGGCTCATCAATCGATGACCACGAGGAAAAAGTGCAAACAAGAGATAAAAATATCCAAATCTTTTAAGCGTTCGTGAATGTCAATTTCTGCAATTTGACGAAAAATCCCATTTCTCTGATTTCAAAATTTCCTCAAAGGCTTATAAGCAACTCCCTAACTTTGTAAAAACAATAAATGTTACAGCCGATTGTCGGCGGGGAATAGAACAGCTGACTAGGATTTCATTGGCATAATGGCAAGAGTGTTTCCCAGTGTCTCGGGTGACCGGGATTCAATCTCAGGTCGAGACATACCAAAGACTCAAAAAAGGGTACTTGATGCCTCCTTGCTTGACTCTCAGTATTATAAGGTAGGAATCAAAGGTAAAGGGAGCAAATGTGGAGGTGCCCGTGGTGTAATGGTTATCGTCGTAGGAAATGGATATGGCGACACGAGTTCAAATCCTGGATGAGACTGATTGCTTTTCACATGGCACTAATACCCTTGGGAAAGGTATGAATCCAATAATTCTTCCTCCAGCTCTAGGTAAATAGTAGGGCAGACTGTGTTCTTTAGCCTTGGTGAGGCAACTAGTTTAGGAGAAGGAAAAACTCTGAATTCAAACCTGTTAAACACCACTTAAAATTTGACCTTGTGTCATATCCTACCCGAGCGGAGGGGTTGGGTAAATGTGGTAAAAGAAGTAAATGATGTTTTTCATTTTATTCGACTTTACGCCTGTCCACCATAAATATTGAAGTTGCAATATTACGAGAATAGCGTTAAAAATACATAAAATCATATTTAAAGCAAAGTTAGCGATTGTAGTCAAGGGTGACGCGATGGCTTCCTTTTCAATAGTTACTACACAGAGGTGTAAGGGAGGGCGCTACTCCATACCCTGGATTGCTTAACTTTACCCTTGGTCCGTTCCTTATAATGCTGAGTGTTAAGCAAGGCCACATCAAGTACCATTTTTTTTAGTCTTTGGTATGATAAGACCTGGGATTGAACCCTGGTCTCCCGGATCATTGGCGAACATACTCTACAATAAATAGGAATAAAACTCTATAAAATCATATTAAGATTAGTACATTAATAGCAGTATTTCAATTTTAGCGAGTATTTTACTCCAGCTAACGCTGGTGGGTTTTCACAGGTCGAAATTTAGCGAGTATTTTACTCTAGCTAACGCTGGTGGGTTTTCACAAGTCTCTTCAGATCTCCAGGACACTTCGCAGTACTCGTAGCCGATTTCAACAATGATGTAGTCTGAATGGTTTCGATTCTCCCACTGATTTCCCATACCACCAATCATTTGATTCATGCTTCGAGTACACCAATCATAATTGGTATGACTTTAATCCTCATGTTCCCTAGTTTTGTTTTGTTTTTCTCCTTTTCTTTGGTAATGCCCAATTGTTGTATAGTCACAACCATGACCAACTATACAAACACATGATACATATACATCTACATATGCATGCACATCTGTATGCAGAACACAACGACACAATAAAGTCGAGCGACACAGTTCTTTTAGAAAAATATACCTCTCACTTTATTTGAAAGGCTTGTGTGTGAGAGGGACTTGGAGAACGAACAGAACTGCAACATATTGACCTTCCCACGCTTATGGCCATCTGCATTTCTTTCCCGTTCTCCAGGGCTGCTCAATCGGAAACCGGGGGCCCAGCTCTCTGCTAGGTGCTGGCTTTCTCTACCGCATCTTGTCACCAACTGATCTGGTCTCCAAAACTCAATCGGGGGTCCCGAGGGCCCCTTCTACCGGGTGCTGTTTTTCTCTACCGCATCTTCTCTCCAAACTCACTGACTTCCCGTCTTCACCGAGTTATATAATAGTTCAACACCCACTCCTTTGGAATGGCATGTTTTGATCGTCATCAAGCGGAAATAAGTGTCATGTAGTTCACTGGTCACCCTCTTCCGGTGCATCAGTTTGTGACTGTACCGTGGGATTTTAACCCTGTCCCATATTGTCAGCCAAGCTCACCCACGCCAATGGAATATGCACTTCCGCCGTCTTTGGAATGGCATGTTTGGCCGGGTCGGAGGTCAATATACAAAGCAATTATTTGTTTATCTTTTCGCTTTTTTTTTATCAATGGTCCGCCGGGACAGCACCATCTTCACGACGGTAAGTTCACTTTTTCTGCGGGGAGGGTCGTTAACTAACTCTAAGGCTTGTCTTCTAGAGGGGATTTAGTGACCCGTCTGTATCTGAAAGTCCCAGATAATATCATGCGTCTCATTCTCTTGGATTGATTCTGGTTTGTACATATAACATTTTGGTAGTATCGTGAAGATTCGATGTTTTGCATGATTCTCTGTTCCTTACCTTTCCCACCCATTCGTGTTAAGTCCCGTACTCCTTTTGTACCTGTTAGCTGCATTCGCTTATCATGTGATTAACTGTTTCATTTCTTTCTTCATATAACCTACACTTGCTATTTTGTTGCATATAATCGACTATCGCTTAAATATTATTTGTCATTACGGCGTTGTTTTTTTGCAGCTATTAAAAGAGATTCGGTTTCTCTTTTGATGTAATCCTTTTCCTCGCTTTATCCAGGATTCGGTTTCTGTATCTGAAAGTCCCAGATAATATCATGCGTCTCATTCTCTTGGATTGATTCTGGTTTGTACATATAACATTTTGGTAGTATCGTGAAGATTCGATGTTTTGCATGATTCTCTGTTCCTTACCTTTCCCACCCATTCGTGTTAAGTCCCGTACTCCTTTTGTACCTGTTAGCTGCATTCTCTTATCATGTGATTAACTGTTTCATTTCTTTCTTCATATAACCTACACTTGCTATTTTGTTGCATATAATCGACTATCGCTTAAATATTATTTGTCATTACGGCGTTGTTTTTTTGCAGCTATTAAAAGAGATTCGGTTTTTCTTTTGATGTAATCCTTTTCCTCGCTTTATCCAGGATTCGGTTTCTGTATCTGAAAGTCCCAGATAATATCATGCGTCTCATTCTCTTGGATTGATTCTGGTTTGTACATATAACATTTTGGTAGTATCATGAAGATTCGATGTTTTGCATGATTCTCTGTTCCTTACCTTTCCTACCCATTCGTGTTAAGTCCCGTACTCCTTTTGTACCTGTTAGCTGCATTCGCTTATCATGTAATTAACTGTTTCATTTCTTTCTTCATATAACCTACACTTGCTATTTTGTTGCATATAATCGACTATCGCTTAAATATTATTTGTCATTACGGCGTTGTTTTTTTGCAGCTATTAAAAGAGATTCGGTTTCTCTTTTGATGTAATCCTTTTCCTCGCTTTATCCAGGATTCGGTTTCTGTATCTGAAAGTCCCAGATAATATCATGCGTCTCATTCTCTTGGATTGATTCTGGTTTGTACATATAACATTTTGGTAGTATCGTGAAGATTCGATGTTTTGCATGATTCTCTGTTCCTTACCTTTCCCACCCATTCGTGTTAAGTCCCGTACTCCTTTTGTACCTGTTAGCTGCATTCGCTTATCATGTGATTAACTGTTCCATTTCTTTCTTCATATAACCTACACTTGCTATTTTGTTGCATATAATCGACTATCGCTTAAATATTATTCGTCATTACGGCGTTGTTTTTTTGCAGCTATTAAAAGAGATTCGGTTTCTCTTTTGATGTAATCCTTTTCCTCGCTTTATCCAGGATTCGGTTTCTGTATCTGAAAGTCCCAGATAATATCATGCGTCTCATTCTCTTGGATTGATTCTGGTTTGTACATATAACATTTTGGTAGTATCGTGAAGATTCGATGTTTTGCATGATTCTCTGTTCCTTACCTTTCCCACCCATTCGTGTTAAGTCCCGTACTCCTTTTGTACCTGTTAGCTGCATTCGCTTATCATGTGATTAACTGTTTCATTTCTTTCTTCACATAACCTACACTTGCTATTTTGTTGCATATAATCGACTATCGCTTAAATATTATTTGTCATTACGGCGTTGTTTTTTTGCAGCTATTAAAAGAGATTCGGTTTTTCTTTTGATGTAATCCTTTTCCTCGCTTTATCCAGGATATTTAGCGTGCATTTTCGATAGAGTTTTTGCTTGAAATATCCGTATAGTTGTTTTTCGTCCCGTTTTTCTTTCCTTGGTTTTGTTGTTTTTCTGATTGGTCTTATGTTGCCAATGCTGTTACTCTCTTTCTTTGCTCTTTTTAAAGTAGTCCTTGAATCCCTAGATTGACGCATCCAATCAGTCCTCAATTCTAGCGATTCTTCTAGCTCTTTCTTTTCTTTACATATATAATCTATGTCCTCTCTGGTATGCAAAGAATTATGCATCATAATAAGCTTTCATATCCTCTGGTCCATTTATTGAAGTTCTTCCTTCATCCATTTCAAGAATGGTCCCGAGTATCTTACGAGGAGGACAGTCCTGTTTTTTTATACTTTTGATGAGATTTCTTCTGCAGAACATGGTTTCGAGAAGTTTTATGGTTCATCTGATGAATATTAAACGAATTTCTTCCGCTTCTTTGATGATGTGAGTAAAGTTGGCAACCGTAGTCGAGGGCGATCCGAATGCTCCCTTTTCAATAGTTACAACACTAACGAGTAGGGGAGGGCGCTACTCCTTTCCTTGGATTGCTCCACTTTATCCTTGATACGTACCTTATAATGCAGAGTGTTAAGTTAGGAGGTATCAAGTAGCATTTTTTGAGTCTTTGGTATGACTAGACCTGGGATTGAATCACGGTCTCCCGGGCCATTGGTTAACCCTCAACTCATTAGGCCAGTTTTTGGTGATGTACTCTTTCTAATATTCACAGTAATTTTCCTACTCTCCAAGCGTTCTGATGATTTGCTGATTTGACAATCCTTTTCTTTTTCTTTTTACCCTTTCCATTATAAGCATTGCACATTTTTATAGGCTCAATTCCATTCCCATATCCTGGTTGTATATTCTTACTGTTTGCGATTTGGAAAATATGTGGCTTCTGGTGCACTTTCTAAAAATGTAATATAATGGCCGAGGGATTTCGTTTTATAAATCTTGCCTTTCGGTGCAGTTAGGCTGAGAACCTTTCGGTTAGTGCATGGATTCGTTCGGTGCAAACATGAGCGCAGGTTTTCACGCGCGCGCGGGGAGGACGCGTCATTCACAGATGTCAAAATAAAACCCCAGATAGGAAAATGTGACCAGGAGGTGTGAATGACGTCATGCACCGGAAGCGTGTGCGGGGGATTTGGGGGATTTGAGAAAAGTCAGCGAGTTGAGTTTTAGCGTCCGAAGAAGACGGTTAACTTTCGGAGCTCGCTGCGGTCTTGCGACAGGTGCCGCGCGTGCTGGTGGTGGTGGTGGGGGGTCACCTTCGACTTCAGTCACCAATTTTATATATATATATATATATATACGTATGTGTGTCCATAGAAAAACGTCACTTATGAGTTCGTCCTTACTTCTCCAGTAGTGATCAGCATGTCTTTTTCCTCTTACTTAGATAGTTTGAGTGATGGGAGCCTGGTGGCCGTACAGCTGCGGTTTTGAGGGGTACCATCCCAGGATTTGTTCAAAGCAGCACCAAGCATTTTTGTGTTGTTTCTAACTAGCTTTTTCTCGAAGAATTTCGTTAGAATCTACGTGCTGCAACTATTTAGTCCTTGCTGATCGATAAAAACTTTCAAATATTTGAGCCCTGGATGCAGTCTAAAGGATTTGTCAGAAGCGGTGAATGATTGCAACGGATGAAGAGAAAGACCAAAGTACCTCTGTGCAATCAGTCTAACTTGATGTTATATATATATATATATAAAGAGAGAGAGAGAGAGAGAGAGGTGGGAGAAAAATATAAAGGAGGAGTTGCCGTGACGTCGTGACTAATGTACTGGACTTTGACAGTTTGATAAAAGAATTCAAACCCTGATCTCGCTTTTACGTTCACTGTCAGACTAATATTCTTAGAAAAGGCATGAACCCTCTGATTCCCCCAGTTATGGGTTAATCAGTACCTTCACTTTTCTGGGGGTGTCCTCGTGGTGTAATGGTTAAAGCGATGAACTGCGGAATCGTAGTACGCGAGTTCGTACTCCAGTCGCGCTATTACGTTCACTTTCGGGCAAATACCCTTGGGAAAGGTATGAACCCCCTTATTCTCCCTCCAGCTATGGGTAAATAGTAGGACGGACTAGGTTCTTCAGCCTTGGTGAGGCATCTAGTCTAGGAGAAGGAAAACTCTGAATTCAAACCTCCGCTTAAAAATTGACCTTGTGACATATCCTGCCCGAGCGGAGGGGTTGGTAAATAGTACCTTCACTTTTCTTCAACAACGATGGATTTGACATCAAATAACCCACCAAGATTGATATGCGATAAAACAAAAATATCGAAACAGAGAGAGAGAGAGAGAGATAGAGAGAGAGAGAGAGAGAGAGAGAGAAAGAAAAACAAATTATAAAAACCAGACTGTATTATAATTTCTTTTTCCAATCGTGATCTCTACGATGAAAAACGGAAGAACGATATAATCAGATAGTTTCGCACACCTACAACATAGTAGAGTGCTTCACACTGGTTGCCTTGTGCCAGACTATGCAATAACTTTGTTAATGACTTTATAACAAACCCGTGTACATCTAAGATATACAATCGCCATCTACACTCAAAATACTCTGTGGTCATAGACTGTTCAAGATATTAGTTGCCTTGTCTCATATTTCCTATCTAACGCCCTTATTTATTTATTTTTTATCCCTACAACACCAAGCGGACCGTAGGACAGACTCGCGGATCGTTTGCCCGGATCAAATGCCCAGTTGTACAGATCTTAAGTCGCGCCATTGTTCACAGGACTATTTTAGTGACATCATGAATACCCAAGTTATTGACTCGACTGTCGGATTCAGTTACAGAACTTCAAGCAACTTTCAGGACACATTTTTGGAGTCCATTTAAAATCCACTTGAAATTACCGATAAAAGCTCAACAGCCAGATCGATTATTTATGCGTTATTTTTTTTTTTTTATATAATCCGTTCATATAAAAATCGGTTGCTGTGTATATTAATTCAATAAAAGCTTCAACTCAAATCATTTCTCCCCCTGTCCAGCTCAGTCGGCTGGGGCTATAGAATAAACCAACTGCATCACTTCTGAGGGATTAGAGCCCTCCATCACCAACAAGTGTCCTGGATATGAAACTAAACTGCATCTGTTAGTGAGGCTCCATTCCCGGAGTTTTAGGAAATATAGAATACTCCTTCATGGCTGGGCCCAGTCGGCTAGGGCTGTAGAATACACCGACTGCATTTCTGTGGAGGGGTAAGATTCCTCAAGGAGTATCTTGAATATGACGCTAAACAATCTTATGGTGAGGCTCTAATTATGCTGAAGCTTTGGGGAATGCTGAGTACTCCTTTATTGCCATCGCTGCTAGGTCCCCTCTGGCCCAGAGTGGTAGCACCAGGTAGGGCCCTGTCTATGGTCAAATAAATCTAAACTGTGTAATTACACTGAACTAAATTATTTAAAAAGAACCGTTTTTACATTTAACGGTGTGTAAACAAAACACTGTACTTATACTAAACCGAATGGTTTGAAACAGAACACAGTTAATTATCAAAACAGTTCTATTTCAAACAATTCAGTTTAGGATGAGCTATTTGACCCAAAGATAGGGCCCAATTAGATGCTCCCACTCCGAACCAGATTGGACCTGGGAGCGATGTCAAGAAAGGGGCACTACATATTCCCCAAAGCTCCAGCATTACTGGAACCACACCTTCAGATTGTTTAGTGTCATATCCAGGACACCCGTTGGGGGAATCTTACCCCTCTGCAGAGACGCAGTTTGTGTATTCTGCAGCTCCAGTCAACTGGGCCATAAAATGAATTTTTAGTGTTTGATAGAAATCTTTGAAACCAGTAAACAGTGTGCAAACAATAAATAAGTTGGGTGAACGTATTCGAGGGTGACATAAAGGCTCCCTTTTCAATAGCTACTACATCGAGGTGTAGGGAGAGTGCTACTTTTTTCCTTGGATTGCTCCACAGGAGGCATCAAGTACGATTTTTGAGCCTTCGGTATCAGTAAACCTAGGACCGAACCTCGTTTTCCCCGACTGTTGATGAACTCTTAGAAATACTTAAAACTACTTAACTGTGTGCAAACAAATTAGCTCTTTCTGACCCAATAATGAATTTGCCTAAAGACTATTCACTTAAAAATCATATAAATATATGCATAAATAGGATTTGGCATTAAATAACCATCAAGGGTTGTTATGCCTTTAAACCCTGTCAGCTGCTCTAACAACATATCGGCTATATCTCTCACAGAGAGGTAAGACTCCCAAAATGTGTATGACGCTAAACTGTGTCTGATGATGATGCTGCAGTTCTGAAAATGAAGGGGCGTGAATTTACTCTAAACAAAGAATTACTGATATAGGTAATAGTTGTTATTTATTGATTGGTTTGATGGGTTTTATTGATTTTCAACACTTGAAGATTATTTAAAGCAAAAACAAAAGTAATATCTACATTGCTTATACAACTACAACACTACCACGTCGCCTCACTTATCACCTTTTTGAAAATAGTGCCATAAAACAACATGTAATTACGAAACACAATAATAGTGTTGACCAACTTACATCTTCCGATGTAAGGAAGATTCTCACGGATGATACAACAAATATATATGAAAATGATAATAATACACTATTACAAATCCTAGAAGCAATATGCATAAAAAATGAAAAGAAAAAACAAACTGAAAATAGAATTTAACACAGGTACCAACATATTGGATATTTTTAATTACTAAAATCACCAACCCTATTAGAAAACTCATCCAACAGAATATATATTTATAAAAACCTTTCCAAGTGAACGTTTTAAAACAAAACGCTGAAAACGTTCGTACTGACCACTTTAAAATAAAAACGCTACAAATAATTAAAACAATGAAACTCAAACTAAACAGTCGACTCAAAACTACAAGACCCCTGATGATAACCAAAAGTATGATCAAAAGCGCCTGGGACAAAGATCTGGGACAATTTCTTTACCATCTGAATCCCAGCTCAAGAAAAATTATTAGATTTGAAAAGTTACAATAAAAAATAATAAACAGTGTTCCATCGTCTTTTATAAAACTTGCCTCAATAACAACTTGCTGTCTAAATAGACACTCTTCAATATATATATATATATATATATATATATATATATATATATATGATTCGTTGCACAAAGTTAAATGCTTTATATATTGCAATCTAACACTTAAAGTTTTATTCATACACTGTTAAATCATTTCTAGGTAGGCTATGTAACGCTATAAATTCAACTTAACATCAGTCATTTGTTTCTGCAGTTAAATGTTTAAATAGCTCTATCTGACCAATAGATAGGACCCTGACGAGTACTACCACTCCGGGTCAGAGTGGACGTGGGAGTAATGGTTATGAAGTGATACTCAACATTCACCAAAGCTTCATGATCAGAGCCTCACGATCAGATGCAATTTACTGTCATACTCGGGAAACTAGTTCTATTAGATCCATAGATGGGAACCTTACACGCACTACTACTCCGAATCTGAGTGGACCTGGGAGTAATGGTAATGGATGGGTAGCCCACATTCATAAAAGATCAACGACTGTAGTCTCACCACCAGATAGTTTAGCGTCATATCTAGGACACTCGTTGGCGGGGATCTTACTCCTCTGCTGTGATACAATCGGACTATTTTACAGCCCCATCCTCCTTATCCCTTCTTCAGCCAGGTATGGGTAAAATGGTAGCACTACCGTTCTTCTACAAGGGTTTCACCTACATAGGAAGCAGTGTCTCATTCAACCGAGACAGACATCCACACGCAACTAACAAAGGAATGGACAGCCATCGATAGACTATCGGTCGTGTCGATACTGCTATATGGATGCACTACATGGACGCTAAAGAAACGTATGGATTAAAAGCTTGTCGGTAATTACACAAGAATGCTGCGAGAAATATAGAACAAGTCCTGCAGGCAGGACCCCACACAGCAGCTGCTGTACGGCCAGCAACTACCCATCACGTAAACTATCCAAGTTAGAAGAACCAGACATGTAGGACACAGCTGGAGAAGTAGGGACGAGCTCATAAGTGATGTACTCCCGCGGACCCCTTCACATGGACGAGCAAAGGCAAGACGACCAGCTAGAACCTATATACAACAGTTCTGTGCTGATACCGGATGTAGACTTGAAGACCTACCAGAAGCAATGGACGATAGGGAGGGGTGGCGAGAGAGGGTCAGGGATATCAGTGATGATGGCCTATATATGATTTGTAAAAGAAATAGCTTGTAGGCAACATTATTTTAACGAGCCAAAGCGCTTATTTTTAACCACAGTTAAAGGGTTTCAAGTACTGCTTTTTAACATTAGTAATTCTATTTATCAAGTATTTATGTATAATTAATTACTAATCACTTTTTGCACACACTTAAATGGTTTCAAGTATTGCTATTAATCATTAATAATTTTATTCAGTATTATTCTTTCGTTTGAACAGAGGTAAATGGTTTCAAGTATTTCAATATAATTCAAACAATTCAAAATAACATCAGTCATTTGTTTTCCTTCAGTTGCGTGTTTTCAAGTATAGAAAATGAATAAATATTTTTATTTGACCCATAGATCGGACCCTAACAAGTAATGCCACTCCGGATCAGAGTGAATCTTGGAATAATGGCAGTGAAGGGTACTCCACATTCCCCAAAGGTCTAAGACTGATAGTCTCTCCATCAGCTGCAGTTTAGTGTCATATACAGGACACTCATTGTTGGAGTGTTTTACTCCTCTGCACGGATGCAATCGATTTATTTTACAGACCTTTTATCATTAAGGGTTTTCGGACTGTTGTCTTCATCTTTATTGTTATCTACACAAAGTTTCGGCCGATATGTACTCCGGCCTTCTCCAGGTGTCTGTCGAACTCGGGAACCTACACGGAACTACGTAACTACGTCCTTTATTGAATTCACGGGGGTCGCCTGTTCTGATTCCATGAGCAGGACACATAGCGTAACGGTTATAGGCGTTGGTTCCCTAAGCTTCTAAGGAGACAATCATCTGGAGGTTGCAGGTTCAATTCTGACTGCAGGCGAGTAACAATACAGGAATACTTAACACTTGTACCCGGTTATGGCTAACGGAATCAGAACAGGTGACCCCCGTGGATTAAATTAAGGACGCAGTTCGAAGTTCCGCGTAGTTTTCCGAGTTCGACAGACACCTGAAGAACGTCGGAGGAAATATCGGCCGAAACGTTGTGGAAATAACAATAAACATAAATTCTGAAAAAATATTACTGAATAACCCTAGCACCCCCCATATATATATATATATATATATATAAATCAGATGAAAAAATATTAAAAACATTGATTCAAAGAAACATACTCCACACTGATCCTAATAAAAAAAATAAAACTTATTATATACTGTAATAAATTTAAAATCTCCAACTTAGTCATTAAAAATAATTCCTCTCCTTCGATTGGAGTTTAGCAACAAAAAAAAACAACGTCATATATCAATTTAAATGTCCTTTAGAAGATTGTATATCTGAAAATAACAATATATATGTCGGTTAAACCACAACTACCATATCGAGAAGACTTACAATGCACCTTTCTGAAACAAGTTCCATAGCCACAGCATTAAAAAAAAACATACATGCCTCACAACAGAATCACGGAAAATTTTCTCCGAAAACAGAGGAATATTAGAACAACAAAATAACAAGCAAAAACTACAGATTCTCGATGTACTACATATTAAGAAAATACAACCCAAACTTTACAGAATTAATTTTGAAACCAGTGCTAATATACTTAAATGTCTTTAGCTACTGACGCTATTTATAGAATCAAAGTCGAAAAGTAAACGCTACACAATACAACAGTACAGATGCTTTTCTTACGAAGTAGTAATGTACATAAAAAAGTTACATCACTTTTTGAATACATCCTCCCCTGATGATGGCCCAAATTTGAGCAGAAAGTACTTGGGAAATAACTAATTATAGAAGGTTTATCAACTTATTCCCGCTGAATATCATAAGATCAATACGTCAATTCGAAAGGATTAAGAAAAAATATGTAGACAAAAATGTCTATTATGTTCTATCAAATATGTATCAAGGAAGAAATGCTGCCAAAATACACACACACACACACACACACACACACACACACACACACACACACACACACACAGACACACACATATATATATGTGTGTGTGTGTGTGCAAGGGTTATTTAGAAATATATATATATATATATATATATCATAACTTTCAGTCTTCAAGCATTTTTCGTGCCTTGAGACCTCCAAATGGCGTATCATATATATGTAAACCCCTTATCTGTCATCTGACTCCGACGGAAAACCTGTCTCTATAACGTGGTTCGTGAGAAGGGATTCGTTTTTTTTTGCTTCTTTTATTTTATTATTTTCCTTACTTTTCTTCGCTTGTGCTGACGTCGTTACCTCTGTCGACTTAGCGTGATGCATGTATGTTAGTCGAGTGGCCTCTGCAGAATTGTTTGCCAACACCCGTCACACCAGTTTGTGACAGGTAAGGTCAGAGGTAGATACACCATACGAACCTCCACCGCAACTTAAGTCCAAAAAAAAAAAAAAAAAAGGAAAAAGAATAATATTTAGCAAATATATAAGTGCATTAAGCACGCAAGTATAATATTTCAAGTGAATAATAAGTATTGTTAAGCTGACTCGGAGGTGCCCGTGGTGTAATGGTTATCGTCGTAGGAAATGGACTCGGCGACTCGAGTTCAAATCCTGGACGAGACTGACTGCATTTCACATAGCACTAATACCCCTGGTATTAAAAGGTATGAATCCAATTATTCTCCCTCCAGCTATAGGTCAATAGTAGGACAGACTAGGTTCTTTAGCCTTGGTGAGGCAACTAGTCTAGGAGAAGGAAAACTCTGAATTCAAACCTATAAGACTCCGCTTAAAAACTGACCTTGTGTCATATCCTGCCCGAACGGTGTGGTTGGTAAATATGGTTAATCTGACTCGCCATAAAGCAGTGCTTAACAAAATGCCCTGTTTATTGCGTAAGTTCGATCCTCACTTGTGGCGTTCATTAACTGTTTCATCTTCGTAATAAACAGATTTATATTTTTTATTCCTCTGCATATTAATTAGAACCGAGATAAGTATAGTATCAGAATGACATCTATCAACAACAGCCACTCTAACCGGCTTTTCTAATGTGTATTTTGTGGTATGCATTCAATCAACCCCTCCGTAGGGTGCGACATATGGTTAATTATGAAACGAAGTTAAAGAGGTTGGATTGCCCAGTCAGCTTGGGCTGTAGAATACACTGACTGCACCTCTGCAAAGGGGGAAGACCCCCTCCCCCCAATGAGTGTCCTAGAATGACACTAAACAGTCTGATGGTGAGGTCCCAGTAATGCTGGGGCCTTGGGGAATACGGAGCACCCCTTCATTGCCATGGCTCCCAGGTCCACTCTGGCCCGGCGTGGTAGCACCTGATAGGGCCCTATCTATGGGTTAAATAGAACTAACAGCATACTTATGCTAAACTGAATTATTTGAAATAGAAATGTTTTTGACAATTAAACCGTACTTACATTTGAACTGCGTGCTTATGCTAAAGTGAATTATTTGAAATGGAACTGTTTTTGACATTGAAACTGTACTTACACTAAACTGAATTGTTATATATAACTGCTTGAATAAACTGAATTGTTTGAAATAGAAATGTTTTTGACAATTAAACTGCGTACTCATGTTAAACTGGATTGTTTTAAACAGAACTGATCATTTACATAAAAATAGATTTAGCGTTAAATAACCTAGAAAGGTTGTTATGTCATAAAACCAAACCAAACCAAACCAAACTAAAGAGGTTTGAATTCACAGTTTTCAACCGGTTGACATAACAAGATGAAAGAATTCAGTCTGCCCTACTATTTACTCATAGCTTGAGTGAAGATAGTTGGATATATTCCTTTTCCAACGGTATTAAAGCTGTGTATTAAAGGAGGTGCCCGTGGTGTAATGGTTATCGTCGTAGGAAAGGGACACGGTGACTCGAGTTCAAATCCTGGACGAGACTGATTGCATTTCACATAGCACTAATTCCATCAGGAAAGGTATGAATCCAATTATTTCCCCTCCAGCTATGGGTAAATAGTAGGACAGACTGGGTTCTTCAGCCTTGGTGAGGCAACTAGTCTAGGAGAAGGAAAACTCTGAATTCAAACCTGTTAAACTCCTCTTAAAAATTGACCTTGTGTCATATCCTGCCCGAGCAGAGGGTTCGGTAAATAGGATTAAAGCTATGTGAAATGCACAGAGCCTCGTCCAAGAAAGAACTCGTCTTTTGATTGATCGCTGCAATAAAATCGCTGCAATACCAGAAGCATCGATTAGGAAAGTGGGTCAGACGTTGAGAGTGAGACTTCATAGTTTGTCAGGTGGGGGTTGGTTTGTTTGTTGGGTTTTATGGTATATCAACCTTGATAGGCTATTTAACGCCAAATACTGTTTATACAAATTTAAGTGTACTTGATGTGTAAGAAAGCACATGGTTTGCACACAGATGGTGTGCACATTTGTTTGCACACAGTTAAATGCTTTCCAGTATTGTGATGTAACAAAAACAATTTAACATCAATCATTCGTTTATGTAAATAGGATTTGAAAGTGAATATGTAATATAATGGCCGAGGTATTTCGTTTTATATATCTTGCCTTTGGGTTTAGTTTGGCTGAGAACCTTTCGGCTCAGCACATGGGTTAGTTAGGCACACAATTAATGAGTTTCAACTATTGCTGTTCAACACAAATGATTCTATTCAACATTACTCATTCGTTTGCACGCAGTCAAATGGTTACAAGAATTGATGAGTATCACTAACAATTCAATTAAACATCAGTCATTTGTTTTCACACATTAAAATGATCAAACACTTCTATTTCTAACAATTCAGTTTAGCATGAGTCATTTTTTACTCACAGTTTAAATGTCAAGCAGTTTTATTTGACCTATAGATAAGACCCTATCAGGTGCTACCAGTCCAGGCCAGAGTGGACCTAGTAACAATTGCAATGAAGGTGTACTCGGCATTCCGCAAAGCTCCAGCATTACTGGAGCCTCACCATCAGAAGGTTTAGTGTCATATCCGTGTCACTCTTTGGAGGAGGGTCTTAGCCGTCTGAAGAGATGTAAGCCGTGTTTTCTCCGGCTCCTGATAGTTTATCAAGGAAAAAATTTGGATGATTTATGCTTTAGTGATTTCAACAAAAAAAAACAAAAAACAACAAAATAACAAAATTAAATCTTTAATACTATACATGCTGTATTTGATATCCATATTTACCAACCCCTCCGCTCGGTCACTCGGTCAATTTTTAAGCGGAGTTTAATAGTTTTGAATTCAGAGTTTTCCTTCTCCTAGACTAGTTGCCTCATCAAAGCTGAAGAACCTAGTCTGCCCTACTATCTACCCATAGCTGAAGTGAGAATAATTGGATTCACAGCTTTCCCATGGGTATTAGTGCTATGTGAAATGCAATCAGTATCGTCCAGGATTTGAACTTGTGTCGCCGTGTCCATTTCCTACGACGATAACCATTACATCACTGGCACCTCCACGTTATTTTCGGTTGATATCTAAATTCAGAATCTCTGCTTCTGAAACCTTTCCTCACAGCTATTATAAGAAGATATGTTTGCACTCTTTTGACCTAATGAGTTTTCAGTGACCTTGCACAGGAAGTGGGGGTTTTGTTGACCTTTGTTCACATAGCCAACTTAAAAAACAAATTGGATTCACAAATATATTTTTTAATTCACAGTGACCATAAACTCAGTTGCAATAAAGAACGCTATTAATAAAACTTCATTTATTCTAAGAACAAATAAAAATTTGATTAATGAAAAGTTTTAAAGCCCTATTGTCACTTGATGAGGGTCAGGTTAGCACATCAACCATTGTAAATTATGTAATGCCAAATCCATTTTTCTACATATAAACGGTTCTATTTCAAACAATTCAGTTTCGTATAAGTATAGTTTTTTTTTTGTTTACACACAGTTTAAATATCAAAAACAGTTCTATTTCAAACAATTCAGTTTAACATAAATACACAGTTTAAATGTCAAAACTGTTCTTTTTCAAATAATTCAACTTTGTATAATTAGAGTTTTTGTTTACTCAGTTAAATGTAAAAAACAGTGAATTTCAGACAATTCAGTTTATCACAATCACAGTTTAGTTCTATTTGACCCATGGAGAGGACTGTATCAGGTGCTAACACTTCGTGCTTGAGTGGACCTGGGAGCGATGGCAATAAATGTATTCTCCATATTCCCCAAAGCTCCAGCATTATAGGAACCTCACCATCATATCTTTTAGTGTCACATTCATGACAATCGTCTGTGGGGCGGGGTCTTACCCCTCTGCAGAGAAGCAGTCAGTGTATTCTACAGCCCTAGAAGACTGGGTTTGATGATGGTCAGAAATGTATAAATAAAAAAAAATTATCAACATTAATCCTATTTTTGCTTTCTTTTATTTTTCATCTCCAAAAGACTAAAAACGAATTCGGTGTATTTAAACGCATTTTTGTATTCAAAAATCAAAAGTTCATATTTGAAAGGAGCTTTAAAAAATGATTTTGTTGCACATTTACACAATCCTTTTCAAATCAAACCAAATTATATTTTTATGAGTTTAGCCGAATCTCTGCTACATAGTCTGGCACGATCAGCAGCTGCTGGTACAGGCTTCTCTGTTAGCGCAGACAAGACAGAATACATATATAATCAAATAGGCGACATCTCCATACTAAAGGGTGGGCCTGTGAAACTAATGGACAAGTTCACCTACCTCAGAAGCAGCGTCTCATCAACTGAGAATGATATCAACACGCGATGACATATCGCTTCAAGCAAATTCACCCACCCAAGCCGAATCCCTCCCACATAGTCTGGAAAGAACAGCATGTTCTGGATTAGGCCTCCATGTCAACACATACAAGACAGAATACATGTGCTTTAATCAAAGAGGCGACATCTCCTCACTAAACGGTAGTTCTCTGAAACTAGTAGACAACCTTACCTCCCTAGGAAGCAGCGTCTCATCAACTGAGAATGACATCAACTCGGGACTAGCAAAGTCAGACCTGACCAATAAAATAAAACGCATTTTTCCAAGCAGCGGTCGTGTCGATACTGCTATATGGATGCACAACGTGGACGCTAACTAAACAGATGGAAAAAAAAGCTTGACTGCAATTACACAAGAATGCTGTGAGCTGTACTGAACTAATCTTGGAAGCAACAGCCCACAAAACAGTAGCTGTACTGCCACCTACCAACCATCACATAAACTATCGAAGTCAAACGAACCAGACATACGAAACACTTCTGGAGATGTAAGGACGATCTCATAAGCGATATGCTCCTGTGGACCCCTTCACATGGACGAGTAAAGGTAGGACGACCAGCTATAACCTATATACATAAGGAAGTGCCCGTAGTGTAATGGTTATCGTCGTAGGAAATGGACACGGCGACACGAGTTCAAATCTTGGACGAGACTGATTGCATTTCACATAGCACTAATACCCTTGGGAAAGGTATGAATCCAATTATTCTCCCTCCAGCTATGGGTAAATAGTAGGACAGACTGGTTTCTTCAGCCTTGGTTAGGCAGCTAGTCTAGGAAAAGGAAAACTCTGAATTCAAACCTGCTAAACTCCGCTTAAAAAACAATTGACCTCGTGTCATATCCTGCCCGAGTGGAGGGGTTGGGTAAATATGATAACCTATATACAACAGCTCTATGCTGATACAGGATGTAGCTTGGAAGACGAACCGGGAGCGATGGACGATAGAGACGGGTGGTGAGAGAAGGTCTGGGGGATCCGTGCTGGTATCGCGTCATGGTGATGATGAAATTTAAAATAAGAATAATAATCTTTTAATACCACAATGAATTATTTTACTTAAAAGTATTAAAGACCTGAAATTTCACACCGAATGCATTTTTTTCTAAACAGCATACTGCTTGGATAAATCACAGCAGATACTAATTATTAAAGGCTTAAGAATAACTCATTCTTTTTCTTAATGAAATGATTGGTTAGCTTTAAAAAGTTAATCGTTGTACTACGAGCGCCTCCGTCCATGTCTATTTTCTTGAATATTGAGAGTACGAAAGCATACAATAAGTTTCCAGACTTTTTTCGTATGAGCATTTAAAATTGTCGTAGACTTTTGAAAATTCAGTATGTCATTGCTATATATCTTATGAGATGACCGACAAACTTTTATGATTTCAGGTTGAAATGAACAGTTACAGCTCAGAGGGTGTCGCTATGAGACAATTAAGGAGATGAAAGAGGCTGTGGCGAAGGTCATTGACACGTTTACACAAGAGGGCTTCCATAATTTGTTGGAACGGTACAACGAGTGTATTGCAGCCGGAGGAGATGACTTCGAAGGGGACTAGAGTTTCATGTGTGTACTATCAATAAAAATGCTCATACGAAAAAAGTCTTGAAACTTATTTAATGATCCTCGTATTATTTGCACACAGTTAAATGGTTTCAATTACCGTTTTTTCTTTGTTGCACGAAGGTAAAGGGTGTCAAGTATTATCTAAAACTAATATTTGTTTTTATTTGCACAAACCAAAACGTTTTAAGAATCAATATCCAGTACTAATAGTTGTATTTGCAGCTGTTAAATGTTTTCATGGATTGCTATCAAAATAAGAATAATTCAGTATTGATTTGTTTGCCAACAGTTAAATTGTTTCAAGCGTCGTAGGGGGTATCCTCGTGGTGTAATGGTTAAAGCGATGAACTGTGGAATCGTAGTAAGCGAGTTCGTACTCTAGTCACGCTATTACGTTCACTTTCGGCCAAATACCCTTGGGAAAGTATGAACCCCCTTATCCTCCTAGCTATGATTTAAATAGTACCACTACAGTTCAACTAGAATACCTTTGGCATTAAAGGTTGGTATACCATTAAAACCAAACCAATCAAGTGTCATAAATTATTAAACAGTTTCATTTGATCGATACCGGGGTCGTTAACAGGTACTACTGACTGATGTTAGAATGTGTTGCATATTGACCTCCGACCCGGCCAAGTTATCAAAAGAAGAAATGCACCAGGGTAAATAACAGGTGCATCCGGTCGAAGATATCAGGGGGTGACCTAGTCTGTCGAGGGGTCGAATTGAGTGCGAGTTGTGATGCTCGCAGGAAGTAGGTGGGCGTCAAATTGTTATATGACCCTGGCGACAGGAAGTTCAGATCAGTTGGGGAGAAGATGCTGGAATGAGAACCATGTCCCAGCAGAGGCTGGGCCCCCAGGCCCCCGGTTAAGCAGCCCAGGATAACGGGAAAGAAATACTGTCATAGCCAGAAGGGTGGGGGTCAATATGTTTCAGTTCTGTTCGGTTTCCAGCTCCCTCTCACACACAACCCTTTCAATAAAGTGAGAGGTATATTAATCTAAAGAACTGTGTCCGCTCGTCTTTATTGTGTTGAATATGCTTCTGCTTGTGTATGTATAGTTGGTTGTGACTATTGGGAGAAGTGGCGAGAGAGAGAGAGTCAGGGATATCCGTGCTAGCGGCACGACATGAGGATGATGTAACTATATGAGTATTGCTATTGATTTGCCACAGTTAAATATTTTCAATTATTGCTATCTAGCACTCATAATTCTATTCGACATTAATCATTTGTTTGCAAACAGTGAAATGGTTACAAGTATTGCTATTTAACACTAATTATTCTATTCAACATTACAAATTTGTTTGCTAACAGTTAAAGGGTTCCAATTATAATTATATATGACTAACAAATTATTTAAATATTAGTCATTTGTTTGCACACAGTTAAATGATTCAACAGTTCTATTTCAAACAATTCAATTTAGCATAAGTCATTTTTTTGCTCAGAGATTAAATGTCAAACAATTTTATTTGACTCAGATATAGGACCCTAACAGGTGCTGCCGTTCTGGGTCAGAGTGGATCTAGGAGCAATGACAATGAAGGGGTATTCCATATTTCCCAAAGCTCCAGCATTACTGAAGACTCATCATCAGATTGTTTAATGTCATATCAGGACATTCTTTGGGTGGGTGTTCTTACTCCTCAACAGACGCTGTAATGTACGCTGTCGACTGGGCAGAGAGAATTTTAAGTTTCATGCCTTTACTTTCCATTCTTTCAAACATCAAGTTTTATTTGGAAAAACGGATTTTTAAAAAATTTCTCTAATTTTTTAAAATAAAAGATAACAAATATTTATTCAGCACCAGTATCCGGTGCCAACGGATTCACAGAAAAAAAAAGTGAAATAAGTTATGAACACTTAACAAGAGAACTTACAAGAAATTGAGGAGGGTCGAAATTCTGTAGAGCCAAACGAAGTAAAATCAGTCCGAACATTAATTAATCAATTTAATATCGACTTAATAATCCACGGTATTTGCCGCGCGAGATGATTCAACAAAGGCGCAAGCTCAAACGGGCGAGTACAACACAAGGCCTTTTTAAAGATGAGTCTCCTAAGCATTTCCTCGCCAAAAAAGGACCTCAGGTGCCAGACGATAAATCTAGCCCCTCCGAGGATGATTAGAACCGGGGGGAACGGCCCCTTCATGCTCGAGAAATGTCCTACATGAAATACTGAAGAATTACATTTTGCGGAACAACTCATCTCTTTGGAGAGTGTTATCAACGTGACTAAAAATATCACCCAAAAAAGGCAGTGAAATACATACATAGAAAACATATTATCACTACCTTCCCTCACGCTAGGTCTTGAGTAAAGACCCGAAGAAGGATTTTAAGAAACCGAAAATACAACTGAAAATTATGTAATACTTATAATACTAATATATATATTATCATCATCATGTCGTGCCGCAAGCACGGATATCCCTAACCCTCTCTCGCCATTTCTCCCTATCGTTCATCGCTTCTGGCAGGTCTTCAGGGCTACACCCCGTATTCTCACTTAGCTGCTGTATGTATGTTCAAGCTGGTCGTCCTGCTTTTGCCCGGCCATATGTGGGGGTCCATAGCAATACATCACTTATGAGCTCGTCCCTGCTTCTCCAGCAGTGTCCTGTGTGTCTGATTCGTCTAACTTGGATAGTTTTCGTGATGGGAGGCAGGTGGCCGTATAGTTGGTGCCTTGTTGGGTATTGCTGCCAGGACTTGTTTAATATTGCTCGCAACATTCTTGTGTAATTGCCGTCTAGCTTCTTCTCTAGCCGTTTTGTTAGCGTCCAAGTAGTGCATCCATGCAGCAGTATCGGTACGACCGCTACCTGGAAGAAACAGCTTTTCATTTTATCGGTCAGGTCTGATTTCCTTATGATCGATAGCCTATCGATTGCTGTCCATGCCTTCGTTAGCCGTGTGTCGATGTCTTTTTCTGTTAAACACCAAAATTAAAGTACGTTCACCAGATGGAGACACAGAATACTTCGACATTGTAGCAGGAACTAATATATATATATATATATATATATATATATATATATATATAGCAATGTGTGTACTTATCTGTGTGGGGAGGCACATGCCTGCTTGTGTGTGTGTGCGTGTGCGTGTGTGTGTGTGCACGCGTTAATAATGTATCATAGCCAGATACGGCTATGTGTGAAACGTACATTAGAACGTTCATTACATATATACATAACACATCTCGCATAGAACATAGGAATCTCGAAATTTGAAAACACTTAACGACTTCTTTGTTCAGGTACGAAACCTTTTTATTACTTTTGAGTTAAAGGTTTCGACATTAGGAAAGAGACATAATCTTTTTATGCTGGCTTCTTCATCTGGCCCCTATCTCGTGCGGCACCCATGGCGCCCAAATTCGTCTCGCCTCAGTGAGCCTCAAAAGTCGACCATCTCGTCCGGCTTCTAGTTTCAACTCTCTTTCTTCGAAATCCCCAAAATCCTACGCGCGCTTCCGGTGCGTGATGTCATTCGCACTCCACTCTGTTCCTCATCTCGGGCTATTGTGACATCTCTGAGTGACATGTCCGCTCTGCGCGCGCACGTATTAGCACCTGCATCAAGTTTGCACCTAACTAACCCATGTGCTGAGCCGAAAGGTTCTCAGCCTAACTAAACCCAAAGGCACGAACCGAAATCCCTCGGCTATTATATTACAATAATACGCTGCCAGGGCATAAAAAATAATTTGACAAATAATCTACCAAGCATGATCATATAGATCAGGGAGAGTTCCCTGTGGCGTAGTGGTTCAAGTACTGGACGGTGATATCGTGGTCAGTAAGTTCGAACTTCAGTCGCATAATGACACTTATTTTCGTACTGACACTCTTGAGAAAGGCATGAACCTTCTTATCCCTTGAATTAAGGCTGTTCTTCCTTTTTGGGTAGGCTTTGACGGTTGATTTTCAATAATATAAATAAGACAACCCAAAAGTCCTAAATTAGACTGTTTCGAGAATATATATATATATATATATATACTCCCTCACTCCCGTGTGGTGAGTACTCGACTGGGGAATTGGCAGCTATCACATACGCGTAAATGCAATTCTCTGCTCATAGATTGAACACTTCGGTAGCCAATAAGCGTATATGTAAATAGTTATATACATAAAAACTTTTTTCGTTTACGCTGAGAAGGACAATAGTTTGGGGTAAGATATTCCACTGACGTAAAGTCAGTCGGGTTTCGATCCCAGCTTGAAGCATCTCGCGTGTCTAGCTACACTAAGTTGTGATACAACAAAACAGTCTCTCTCTAAATGACAATATAGATACGTATATATATATATATATATATATATAGAGAGAGAGAGAGAGAGCGAGAGAAAGAAACACTCATGGATATATATATATATATATATATAGTTACTCGACTATATATATATACTGTAAAAAGTGGGGCTGAATAAATAGGGCAACACTTTATTGATTTCCCTGTTAGTCCTTTCTCACACTTTCGATACAATGATATATATACATTAAATTCTCTTAGAAAACCTCGGTACATATATATAGAAACGATTTCTGCATGTTGCTAAGCTATTATATATATATATATATATATATATATATATATATATATATATATATTTTAGGAAAAACAACGAAACCGGTCACCAGGAAAATTTTAAATATTCATGCTTGAATAACCTCTTGTCCTGATGGAATTACTCCCAACTCCGGTTTAACTGGACCAAAAAAAAAAAAAAAAAAAATATATATATATATAGATATAAAAATATATGCAATATAAATGCAATGTTCAGGTATTTCAATGACTCGTTCAAAAAGTTATAATTCTTATCCAGGAAAATGACCACACACACACACACACACACACACACACACACACACACACACACACACACATATATATATATATATATATATATATGGAGGAAAATTTAACAACAAAGTAATCCAAAGTGAAGAATGTAATATGAAAGAAATTCAACGTAAAACGTTTCGGTTTCAATAAAACATTATCAGGACTTAAAAAATAAGTTATGAAGTATCTTTAGATCACTGATGGATGGGTAAAATATAAAAGATGGTACTGTTTTTCAATGAAAAATATTCAGCTATATATATATATATATATATATATATATATATATATATATATATATATATATATATATGAAGTTCGTTAAAAAATTCCTAATTCCCTGCCAGAAAAAAGAGACGTAGTTGAATATTTCTTATGGTGACACAACGTCACTTCTAAAATTTTGAAAATGAATTCAGATTTCTGTGCCAGATGATAAAGATGATAGATCAATAAAAGTGCCAATACGAAAAAAAGTCAGGAAACTTATTTAATGATCCTCGTGTATATCTTATATGCTAGACTGCAGCCTCGAAGTTAACGAGTTCGAAATCTAATCACGATTTTACGATCACTTTTTGACTAACAATCTTTAGAAAGGTATGAACCTTCTTATCCCTAAGTTGTGGCTTTAATGATTTTACGGCTGTTTTTCAACAAGCATAGCTTTGTCATTAAATATCCGACGGAGATTGAAATGCTATTAAACAAACGAAAAACCAAGTCAAACAACAAAAAAAAAACTTCTGGTGCTTGTAAGCAAATTCCAACAAATTATTAAATATGTAAAAATATATACGTAAAAGATTCCTCCTCAAACGCGTAAAAAATGACAATGACTTTGAGGTAAGATACCTGCCAGCATGGTTTCGATCCCAGCTTGAAGTGTCAAGACAAACTGAAAAGTTGTAATACAACGAAACAGTGTATCTATGGATGATTATATATATATGTGTGTGTCTTTGTGTGTGAGTGTGGGAGTATGAATACATATTTTATAATTATTATTATTCTGAGAACTAGAAGGATAACATATCGACAGGAACCACCCCATATATTGGATTTTATAAGTTGCACTACATAAATCATATTTGATAACAAATTTACAAAATTATATATATATATATATATATATATATATATATATATATATATTATTTGTTGAATCCACATGAATGACTTATGAATTATATAAATGTCAATATATATATATATATATATATATATATATATATTAGGTTGAGTTTTGTTCATTTAGCAATTGCTTAACATCTTATTAAACTCACTGAAGTGGAACTTTCACCTGGAACCTATTTACTCTTCGTGGGTCCATTTCAAATGACAGTCAAAGCATGTTGTCACGGTTAGTCAGCAATATTTATCTTCTCCTGATTGAGAATTTACTGTAATCTGAACTTTCCACACTAGCCTTATTAGAGCTCGATTCTGACCGCAACTTAGCGCTTTGCTATTTATCTCAATGGTTAGAACTGTGAACAGTGGATGAGAGTAGGCGTGATTTGATCTTACGCCTTTGTTGAATCATCTGCAAGTATAATTTTAAACATGAACCTTGCTTTGTCATCCCAGTCGGCTGCAGTTGCAGAATACGCTGATTGCATTTCTATTGAGGGGTTAGATCGCCCCATTCCAACGATTGTCCTGGATATGACATTGATGGTGAGGTTAGAG
Source organism: Sepioteuthis lessoniana (assembly GCA_963585895.1). Lineage (NCBI taxonomy): Eukaryota > Metazoa > Mollusca > Cephalopoda > Myopsida > Loliginidae > Sepioteuthis > Sepioteuthis lessoniana. Next base: position 57,345 of record CAUZXS010005944.1, read on the forward strand.
TTCTTGAGGTTTTTGTAATGTGGAGTACTGCTTCATTGCTTTTAATCCCAGGTACATTTTGATCCAGTGTAATCGTATATTTTAGGGTCCCATCCATCCTTTGGTGATAGTTCCCAGTACACCAATCACCACAGGTATCACCCTCTTCTTCATGTTCAATAGTTTTTTTTCAAGTTCTCTAGCAAAGTTTTAGTATTTATCTCACTTTTTGCTTTCTTTTAATTTTACTTTACCGAACACCTAACCTCAGCCAGACGACTAGACCTAGTGATAGTCAACACAACAATAAGAGAATATCACTAGGTCTAGTCGTCTGGCTGAGGTTAGGTGTTCGGTTCGTATCTCAAAATCTCATTGTGCGTCTCATTTTTCAGGACGGATTCTGGGTTTATTACAATTATTTTAAATGTACTCTTTGGGGGTTTTACATATCAGTGTTTGTTGGAGGTCTTTCTCGGCTGGCTGAGTGACAGGAGGTCTCCTTTGGTCTACAGAACTGTTCTCAGTATTCTAGCCGATCTTATCAATGCACTGGTCTGGATGGGTTCGATTCGTCCTCTGATTTCAAATTCCACCAGTTTTTTTTTTCAAGACTTTGGGAGACCATTCCCAAGCGCACCAACAACGATTGGTTTCACCATTACATTCATTATCCACAGCTTTTTCAGTTCTCTGTCAAGGTCAAGATATCGTTTCCGTTTTTCGCTCTGGAAAAACAAAAATTGCCTCCTCCCAACGATTATTCTTGATATGACACTGATGATAAGGTTCCAGTTCTCGAGCGTTTGGGAATATGGTGCGCCTCTTCATTGCTATTACTCCCATGTCCACTCTGATTTGGTATGGAAGTAAATTTTAGGGACCCATCTACGGATCAAATAGAAGTGTTTACCCATTTAATTGTGTGTGAACAAATAACTAATGTTAGAATGAATTATTAGTGTTACAGAACAATGCTTGAAATCATTAAACTGTGTGCAAACAAACAATATCAAATAAAATTATCAATGCTTGATAGCACTACTTGAAACATTTAACTATGTGCAAGCAAAATGACTGATGTTAAATTGTATTATTAGTGTTATGTAGAAATGCTTGAAAATATTTAACTGTGCAAATAAAACTATTGGTGTAAGATAGCAAAACTTGAAACCATTTAATGAAAGATTAAGATTAAATAAAATTATTCATGTTGTATAGAAATACTTTAAACGGTTTAATTCTGTGTAAAAAATGGAATTATGGATATTACATAAGAATACTTGAAACCATTTAACTGAGAGCAAAATAATGAATAGTGTTGAATAGATTTGTTTGTTTGTTTGGATTTTATGGCATATTAACTTTTATAGGTTATTTAATACCAAATCCATTTTTTACAGAAATGAATAGTTCTATTTCAAACAATTCCGCTTAGCATAATTACACAGTTTAATTGTCCATAAAGCATTTCTATCTTTAGTCAAACAGTTCTATTTAAAACAATTCAGTTTAGTATAAGTATAGTTTTTGTTTACACACCGTTAAATGTCAAAACTGTTCTCTATTAAACAATTCAGCTTAGCCTAAGTACAGTTTCAATGTCAAAACCGGTTCTATTTCAAGTAATTCAATTGAGCATAAATACGCAATTTAGTTCTATTTGATCCATTGATAGGAACTATCAGATGCTTCCACTCCAAGCCATAGTGGACATAGGAGCGATGACAGTGAAGGGCTACTCCACATTCCCCAAAGCTCCAGCATTTCTGGAACCTCACTTTCAGATTGTTTAGTATCATATCTAGGACACTCGTATGTGGGGTCTTACCGATCTGCAGATAATGTAGTTGGTGTATTCTACAGTACCAGCCAACTGGGCAATTGTTGAATAGAATTATTAGAGTCAAATTGCAATACTTGAAACAATTTAACTATGTGAAAACAACACTATTATAGTGCAATACCAGAAACCACTTAACTGTGGCCAAACAAAAAATTGATACTCAATGGAATTATTAGTATTTGATAGAAATACTTGAAACCATTTAACTGTAAGCATTGTTACGGCCTTCCCGGTCTTGACGGAGAGAGTGACATACCTAGTCCTTGCTGGGGAAAAACAACCACCATGGTGGTATCAGCTCGGACGAACAAAAAGATTTTACGGGTCGTCACTCCGCCGCGAACACCAATGGAAGGAACAACAGACCCCACTCAACGCAACAAAACGAATTAACTTGTAGGTCATTCCACTTCAGCACTGACAAACCCTTTGCACGGGACACAATCATCCCAAAGAAAATCAGAAAAGTAACAATTCAACATCAACGGAGGAGGGGAAAAATCGCCAAACACTCGCGGAAACCAACTAAAAGACAGAGAAGGCAAAAAGAAAATACCAACCACTATCTTCCCTTTTCAGAGGTTACAAATCTTTCTCTTTAAGTGGGAACCGAACGCAGAAGATAGTCCAACCTCGACTGATCTGTGGCCACCAAACCTTGTTGCACTTTGTTTTTAAGCTGGTGCCCAGCTTCCGGTTCTTTCCGTCTTCGCTTCTACTCGGGACACTCCGGCTCTTTCCATCTTCTCCTTCCCCGAGTGAGAAGAGTATGTGCAGGTGTGAGATAGAAAAAAAAAATCAAACATGAGAGATTCAGGTGGGGGAGGGTCGTAACAGCATACAAAAGCAATACATTTGTGCATGCTTTAACACATTCAAAGATTTTATCAACAAGCTATTTCTTGACAAATCATAAATATTCAATACATGCGTATCAACAGTTTTTTTGCGCAGTCGGTAAGGGCTGTAGAATACACCGACTACATCTCTGCGGAGAGGTAAGCACCCTACCAACGAGTGTCCTGGATATGACACTAAACAATCTGATGGTAAGGTTCCAGTATTGCTGGAAGTTTGATGAATGCGGGTACTCCTTCATTGCCATCGCTCCCAGGTCTACTCTGGCCCGGAGTTATAGCATCTGATAGGGTCCTATCTATGGATCAAATACAACCAAACTCTAGTTTCAAGAGCTTTCTGTTTTTGCATCTAAACTGCGTACTTATGCTAAACTAATTTGCTCGAAATAGAACTGTTTTTGACATTGAAACTGTACTCATGGTAAACTGAATTTTTTTTATATAGAACTGTCTTTGACATTGAAACAATTCCATTTATCATAAGTACGCGGTTTAAATGTAAGTACACAGTTTAATTGTCAAAACATTCCTATTTAATGCTATTCAGTTTATTCATATTCTAATTAAAACAATTCAGTTAAGACTAAGAATGCAGTTTAGTTCTGTTTAACCCATAGATAGGGTGTAATGGTTATCGTCGTAGGAAATGGACCCGGCGACACGAGCTCAAAACCTGGACGAGACTGATTGCATTTCACATAGCACTAATAGCCTTGGGAAACGTATGAATGCAATTATTCTCCCTCCAGCTATGGGTAAATAGTAGGGCAGACTAGGTTCTCCTTGGTGAGGCAACTAGTCTAGGAGAAGGAAAACTCCGAATTCAAACCTGTTAAACTCCGCTTAAAAAATTGACCTTGTGTCATATCCTGACCGAGCGGAGGGGTTGGTAAATATGATGGAGCCCTATCAGGCGCCACCATTCCGGGACAGAGTGGACCTAGGAGCAATGGCAATGAAGGACTGCTCCGCATTCCCCAAAGTCCCAGGATCACTGGAACCTCACCGTCAGATTGTTGAGTATCATATCTAGGACACTCGTCGGTGGTGTCTTATCCCTCTACAGAGAAGCAGTCTGTGTATTCTACAGCCCCAGCAAAGTAGGCAAACTCTGACCAGAAGAAATAGAACCAATGGATCAAATAGGACTGTTTGTTCATTCAATAATATGCAAATAAATGATTAATATTAAATATGATTTTAAGAGATAGAAAGCAGTAATCAAAACAATTTAATCATGTGTAAACAAACAGGCTCTAGCTCGTTTAAATGTTACCTAAAAGCTATTCGTTTGGAAATCCTTTTTAATATATATATATATATATATATATATATATATATATATATATATATGTGTGTGTGTGTGTGTGTGTGTGTGAATATATATATATATATATATATATGTATATATATATATATATATATATATAGGAACAAGATTTGGCATTAGATATCTTGGAAGGGTTGATATGTCATAAAACCCAACCAAAAAATAACCATCTATAGGAAGGTGAGATTTTGATTACTTTTAACCCATAGATAGGGTTCTATCAGGTCCTACCATTCCAGGACAGAGTGGACCTGGAAGCAATGGCGATGAAGGGGTTCTCAGCATTCCCCAAAGTTCCAGCATCATTGGAACCTCACCATCAGACTGTTGAGTGTCATATCCAGGACACGCATGGGAGGGGGGTCTTATCCCTCTGCAGAGGTGTAGTCGGTATATTCTACATCCCCAGCCGACGGGGAAAGGTTATTAAATGCCAAATCCTATTTTGACGTGTATGTATTAAATATATGATTTGTTAACACATTTTGTAGATACACACAATTAAATGATCAAATAGTTCTATTTCTAACGATTCAAATTAGCATAAAGTTAAACAATTCCAGATATTGCCCTGTATCTCTAACAATTAATTAAACATCTGTCTTTTGTTTAGAAACAGTTAAATGACCAAACAGTTCTATTCATAACAAATCAAATTAGCATAAATTAACAAAGTTAAATGATTCCAAATATTCCTATGTCTCACTAACAATTCAATGAACCATCAGTCATTTGTTCAGACACAGTTAATCCATTCTATTTCTAACAATTCAATTTAGCATGAGTCATTTTTTTGCCCATTGTTTAAATGTCAAACAGTTCAATTTTACAAATAGATAGGACTCTATCAGGTGCTATCATTCCGGGCCATAGTAGACCTGGAAACAATGGCAATGAAGGAGTACTCCATATTCCCCAAAGTTGGCATGCGGTCAGTGTATTTTACTGTCATAGCTGACTGAGTTATTGTCTTTTAAGGATGGTGCTGTGTCATATATATATATATATATATATATATATATATATAGTTTTACAATTAGAGAAATTCAAATACTCTTTCAGACAATGTAATCATGGTATCTTTGATAGTGTTTTTTTTTTTAAAGTTTGAAAAGATCTTGGAGACCACATGAGTAATAGATGATGCCTGCTGGTGATAATTAGTATCGGAACTTATTCATTTATATAACATGGTCATTATTTAAAAAAAAAAAGATATAAAGTTTCTTTTATTACAGTTTACACCCAGTACTTACCTATATTTCAGTTCGATTATGTAATAGTTATTATTTTTCAAAAACTGACATTGTTTTCTGGCTGTACTTCTTCTTATCTTTGTTTTCTGGTTGTACTTCTTATATCTTGGTTGTAAGATGGCCACTATTAGAAATAAAGGATTTAGAACGGCTTTTATTAAAGTTCACTGGTATATTACAATAAGCTCTCCACCACAAACAAGTCGTATTTCTTGTCGAAAGTCAGCTCAGTTCGAACCACGTGTTAAATCTCACTCTTTACGCAGCGGTATTTGTCGACCGTCCTACCAACTGGACGAGTGTGTCACAAGGTCTTTTAAAGCTGGGTCCGGAAGCAGGGCCTTAGCCCAGACGCGTCCGGCGGCTTCAAAAATGCCTGGGTCCCGTCGGCATTCTCCTCAAAAAGGGTGCTTTTGATTGCTTCACTTTACCCTTGATACGTACCTTCTAATACTGAGGGTTAAGCATGAATATATCAAGTACCACTTCTTGAGTCTTTGGTATGACTCGACGTGGGATTGAACATCGGTCTTCTGGGACCTTAGCGAACGCTTTACCCATAGGGCAATGGGTTGGTATATATTACATACGGGTTATAATAGGCTCGATATTAAAAGTAAACGGTATAGATTCAACTTTATCAAAGTTTACTATGCTAGTAAACTTTGATAAAGTACTTACGCATATTACATACAGGTTGTAAGATGGTAAGTATGAAAAATGATTTAGAGTCGCCCTAATTAAATTTTAGAAGTACTTACCCATATTGCATACGAGTTGTAAGATGGTCATTATCTAAATAAAGAATGATGAGTCTTTCTTTTTTTATTAAAGTTTACAAGAAGTACTCATGTAATATAATTGGCTGAAGGATTTCGTTTTATGCCTATGAGTTTAGTTCGGCTGAGAACCTTTCGGCTCAGTGCATGGGCTACTTAGGTGCAACATTAACACAGGTGTTCACGCGCACGCACGGAGCGGACGTGTCACTCAGAGATGTCACAATAGCCCAGATGGGAAACGGGGGCTACAGAGTGCGGGTGACGTCACACACCGGAAGCGCGTGGAGGATTTTGGGGATTTTGAAAAAGTCATTTTGCAGAGTTGAGAACTAGACACCAAACGAGACGGTTGGCTTTTGCTTGCTCGCCGAAGCCAGGCCAGTGGCCTTTGCGATGGGTGCCACTCGGGGTTTTTTTTTTGGGGGGGGGGGTAGATGAAAAAGCCAGAATAGAAAGAATGTGTATCTCTCCCCTTATATTGAGGAACCTTTAAACTCAAAGGTAATAAAAAGTTTCTTACCTTAACTAAGAAGTCGCAAGTGTTTTTCGTGTTTCGAGATTTCTATGTTCTATTATATATATTTATGAACATGCTATGTCCATTTCACACATATCCGTATATGGCTATGGTACACTCACCCATATTACAAACGACTTGAAAGATGTTCATAACTAAAAATGATGGATGTAGACTCTATTTTATTAAAATTTACTTGCGGTACCTACTCATATTACATACAGGTTGTAGAATTATTTTTATAGAAATATAAAGGGCGTAGAGTCACTTTTATTAAGCTCAGGAAAATTATTTATGTTTAAAGGATGTTTTCGACTGGGGCTGTAGAATACACTGACTGCAGCTCTGCAGTGGGGTAAGACCCCCTCCCCAATGAGTGTCCTAGATATGACACTAAACAGTCTGATGGTGAGGTCCCAGTAATGCTGGGGCTTTGGGGAATACGGAGAACCCGCTTCAAGGCCATTTCTCCCAGTTCCACTCTGGCCCGGTGTGGAAGCACCTGATAGGGCCCTATCTATGGGTTAAATAGAACTAACGACATACTTATGCTAAGGTAAATTGTTTGATTAAACTGAATAACTTGAAATAGAAATGTTTTTGACAATTAAACCGTACTTACATTTAAACTGCGTGCTGATGCTAAACTGAATTATTTGAAATAGAACTGTTAATGACATTGAAACTGTATTTACACTAAATTGAATTGTTTAACATAGAACTGTCTTAACATTTAACTGAGTGTAAACAAAATCTGTACTTATACTAAACTGAATTACCTGAATTAAAACTGCTTGACTAAACTGAATAACTCGAAATAGAAATGTCTTTCACAATTAAACTGTACTTACATTTAAACTGCGTGCTTATGCTAAACTGAATAATTTGAAATTGGACTGTTTTTGACATTGAAACGGTACTTAAACTAAACTGAATTGTTATATATAACTGCTTGAATAAACTGAATAGTTTGAAATAGAAAAGTTTTTGACAAACTGTGTACTCATGCTAAACTGAATTGTTTTAAATAAAACTTATTATTTATATAAAAATGGATTTGGCGTTAAATAACCAACAAAAGTTGATATGCCATAAAACCCAACCAAAGGACGTTTTATTTGTTTTATCGTTTGTCTATTTTTTTGTTATGTGCTTTAATCAAACAGGTGACATCTCCACACTAAACCGCAGCTCTCTGAAACTTGTGGACAAGTTCACCTACTTAGGAAGCAGCGTCTCAACATCCGAGACAGACATCAACACGCAACTAGCAAAGGTATGGAGATCTATCGATAGATTATCAGTCATATGCAAGTCAGACTTGACCGATACAATAAAACGCAGGTTCTTCCAAGCAGCGTCGATACTGCTATATGGATGCACTACATGGGCGCTAACTAAACATATGGAGAAAAAGCTTGAGGGCAACTACACAAGAATGCTGCGAGCAATACTGAACAAGTCCTGGAGGCAGCACCCCACAAGGCAGCAGATGTACGGCCACCAACGACCCATCACGAAAACTATCAAAATTAGACGAACCTGACACGCGGGACACTGCTGGAGAAGTAGGGACGAGCTCATAAGTGATGTACTCCTATGGACCCCTTCACATGGACGAGCAAAGGCAGGACGACTCGCTCGAACCTACATACAGCAGCTCTGTGTCGATACGGGATGTAGCCCTGAATATCTGCCGGAAGCCATGGACGATAGGGAGGGGTGGTGAGAGAGGGTCAGGGTTATCCTTGCTAATGGCGTGACATGATGATGATGATGATCTTGTTTAGAAAGATAGCGGCGTACAGAAATGACTTTGCGTTCTTTCGGAAATCTCAGTGACGCTCCGAAATCTCTAAAAAGTTAACTTTTGCAACTTAGGTTAAATGTGCAATGGATATCGTTGTGGGAAAAGAACAAGGGGACCTGAGTTCAAAACCAGGACGAGGCTCTTTACATTTCCCATAGTTCTAATACCCTTGGGAAAGGTATGAATCCAATTATTTTCACTTCCTCTATGGGTGAAAAAAAGTAGGCCAGGCTTTTGGAATGGCAACCGGTCTAGGAGAAGGAAAACCTGTTAAACTCCGCTTTAAAAACTGGCCATTTGACGCATCCTGCTTTTGAGGAGTGGTGGGTTAATAAATAGATGACCTTGCATGATCATCCTGTTTCTTATAACCCAAATGAAACAGCGCCTTCACCTTTCATGGAACAAATATTTTTTTAGTTGCTTCCGCAGCATTAAAGCCTAGTTTGAACCCGTTAAGCGCGAGTTTCCGGATTAGAATAAATTGCACATTCATCTATGCGGCTTTCCCATCCCATGTGCCAGCGCACCAACTCCCACCACACTATTAACCACAGCGGTTACCTACCATGGGATCAACAGCTTCGGTGTAAGTGATATACTCGCTGAAAACTAGCATATACGAAAATCTTGCTTGTTTAAAACTTTTCCAAGCATGACACGAACAATTTTTGAAATTTCGATTTGGCCCAGTCGGCTGGGGCTGTAGAATGAACCTCTGCTGAGGGGTAAGACCCCCGCCAAGAGTGTCCTAGATATGACACTAAACAATCTGATGGTGAGATTCCAGTGATGCTGAGGCTTTGGGGATGCGGAGTACCTCTTCATTCCCATTGCTCCCAGGTCCACTATGGCCTGGCATGTTAGCACCTGATAGGACCCTATCTATGGGTTAAATAGAACTAACCTACATGCTTATGCTAAACTGAATTGTTTGAATTAGAACTGATTGAATAGACTGAATAGCTTGAAATAGAAATGAAATAGACATTTAAACTGTGTGCTTATGCTAAAACGAATTGTTTGAAATGGAACTGTTTTTGACATCGAAACTCAACTTACACTAAATTGAATTGTTTAATACAAAACTGTTTTGACATTTAAGTGTGTGTAAAGACAATCTGTACTTATACTAAACTGTATTAGCTCTGTTTGAATAAACTGAATATCTAAAATGAATTGTTTGAGTAAACTGAATAGCTTGAAATAGAAACGTTTTTGACACTTAAACCGTACTTACACTTAAACTGCGTGCTTATGCTTAACTGAATTATTTCAAATAGAACTGTTTTTCGACATTAAAACTGTATTTACACTTAACTGAATTGTTACATAGTTTACATAATTGAATAGTTTGAAATGGAAATGTTTTTGACAATTAAACTGTGTACTCATGCTAAACTGAATTGTTTGAAATAGAACTGATAATTTGCATAAAAATGGATTTGGCGTTAAATAAGTTACAAAGGTTGATATGCCATAAAACCTACCCCCCCCCGAAATTTCGATTTAAATCGGGTTAAATATGGCAAAGCTTCAGCTGTAAGGCCATACAGACACTTGGTGAATTAGAGTAAGATTTACATTTCATTTCTAACAATCCTTTTCTTTGTTTTGATTGCTTTGTTTAACAGTATATCAAACTCCATGGGTTATTTAATGCTAAAGCTAAAACTGTAAAAGAACACCAGTGGTAATATTCAACGAGTAAATTAAATGATAAGGAGATTCACACCTTTCCCAAGCGTATCAATCCGAAAGAGAATGGAATAAACACAATTATAACACAACATTATTTTTGTGATTACTGACAAGATAATGAATGTCATTGAGAGGTTAACATTTATGGATTCCTGGTGACCATTGCTTAGAATTTTTAAAAAAGTACACACAATATATTTTTGCATTGATTTCGACCAGAATGAAATGACTTAAGGAGTTTTTAAAGTGATGGTTTATTTTCTTTGTTTATTGGCATATTAATTATTTAACGTGATTATATAAGTTATCCCTGAAGAAGATCAGTAGTGGTACTATTTAATCCATTGCTGGGAAGGATAAAGGGGTTCATGACTTTCCAAATGGTATTTGATCTAAATTAAACGTAATATCCAGACTGGAATTTGAACTCACATACTAGGATGTCGCAGTTCAGAAAGTTAGCCACTACTCCATGGGGGGTTGTCCTTACTCTTAGTAATCCTATTACACACACACACACACACACACATATATATATATATATATATATATATATATATATATATATATATATATATATATATATATATATTGATTTTTTCGATTTCTTCAGTATCTTTCGTTCTCTGCATAAGGATTGTCGTTTATAAAAACATCATGAAACCTGTGGTCGCAGACAAGCTTCCATGCAATTAAATATTCATAAAAACTAATATAAAAATAATAAATAAATATATTAGATTTTTATATTTTATATATATATATATATATATATATATATATATATATATATATATATATAAACTAACATATATTTACTTATTATTATCTATATAATAGCTCTATCATAGATTTTGAGCGCTCTCCGAATTATATCGCATTTGGTCTGCCACAAACCCACGAAGTGATCACCGGCACTGTTTTAATATATATATATATATATATATATATATATATATATATATATGAAGAAAATGGTAGATTTGAAAAATCCGACTAGATGTGAAAAAATAAATGTAAAAACATAATGGATTGTTTTTCGGTTTATCCACTTTTCCACTTATTTTTCATATATATATATATATATATATATATATATATATATATATATATATATATACAGTTTAAATTTGTGAATATGTATTTGAAAGAAGAAGAAAATCAACTCAGCGTGGGAATTTCAAAAAATTCACTCGTCCCCTGAATAGTTCGATTTCTATCACTGATTGATTAGACAGATAATATGAGAATAAATTTAAAGCCAAGTCCCGACTCTCATAAATATGCCAAAATACTTAATTCCTATGATTGCCGACGCTTTGCGGCCTTGAATTTTGAAGCAGAAATGATCTCCATGATAAATAGGGCAATCCACCTTCCATTTGTCCTTATATTTGGACCCTACAGTGGGGAGCCTTCTTCTTCTTCTTCTTCTTCTTCTTCTTCTTCTTCTTCTTCTTCTTCTTCTTCTTCTTCATTATTAATATCACGGGATAGTTGGTTACTCAACATGGATGAATCTTTCTTCAGACCTTTGTTGTATTTTTCTTTTCTTTTTTTTTTTAGTCGGATTACTGATCGTCTTATTTTTTTTATTTTTTTCTTTAACACAGATTTTACTTTACCTATCTTTTTTCTTCAGTTTCTCTCACTCTCTCTCTCTTTCTCTCTCCCTTCTACACACATATTCTTTCTCTCTCTCCCTCTTTTGTTGTCTTACAATATAGTCTTTCTTTCTTTCTTTCTTTCTTAAATTTTGTTTCGATCTTTTTTCTTTGAGAAATTTCAATTCCTTTATGTTTTGACTTTTTTATTTTCTCCCAATCTCCTTGTTTCTTTTTTTTGTTTCCAAAAAGTCTGTTTCAGTTTCTTTCTTTCTTTCTTTCTTTCTTTCTTTCTTTCTTTCTTTCTTGTCCAAATATTTCTTGGTGTTTGTTGGTTTGTCTGTTTTTCTTTCTTTCTTTCTTTCTTTCTTTCTTTCTTTCTTGTCCAAATATTTCTTGGTGTTTGTTGGTTTGTCTGTTTTTCTTTCTTTCTTTCTTTCTTTCTTTCTTTCTTGTCCAAATATTTCTTGGTGTTTGTTTGTTTGTCTGTTTTTCTTTCTTTCTTTCTTTCTTTCTTTCTTTCTTGTCCAAATATTTCTTGGTGTTTGTTTGTTTGTTTGTCTGTTTTTCTTTCTTTCTTTCTTTCTTTCTTTCTTGTCCAAATATTTCTTGGTGTTTGTTTGTTTGTTTGTCTGTTTTTCTTTCTTTCTTTCTTTCTTTCTTGTCCAAATATTTCTTGGTGTTTGTTTGTTTGTTTGTTTGTTTTTCTTTCTTTCTTTCTTTCTTTCTTTCTTGTCCAAATATTTCTTGGTGTTTGTTTGTTTGTTTGTTTTTCTTTCTTTCTTTCTTTCTTTCATTCTTTCTTTCTTGTCCAAATATTTCTTGGTGTTTGTTTGTTTGTTTGTCTGTTTTTCTTTCTTGCTTTCTTTCTTGTCCAAATATTTCTTGGTGTTTGTTTGTTTGTTTGTTTGTTTTTCTTTCTTTCTTTCTTTCTTTCTTGTCCAAATATTTCTTGGTGTTTGTTTGTTTGTTTGTTTTTCTTTCTTTCTTTCTTTCTTTCTTGTCCGAATATTTCTTGGTGTTTGTTTGTTTGTTTGTTTGTTTGTTTGTTTTTCTTTCTTTCTTTCTTTCTTGTCCAAATATTTCTTGGTGCTTGTTTGTTTGTTTGTTTTTCTTTCTTTCTTTCTTTCTTTCTTTCTTTCTTTCTTTCTTTCTTTCTTTCTTTCTTGTCCAAATATTTCTTGGTGTTTGTTTGTTTGTTTGTTTTTCTTTCTTTCTTTCTCCAATTTTTGTATTCTTTTTTGTCACTCAGCGAGAACTAATCTTCGTCATTTTCTCTTCAAGCATTTTCTTTCGTCTTTCCTTTTTTCCTACCTTCCTTCTTTCCTTCCTTCAATTATTCCCTCGTCTAATTTTCTTATTGTAAATTTTCATTTCGATTGCTATTTCCCCAGATCCCCGAGATTTTCCGACTTAAAAACACGGTGTATAAAAATTACAAGATTTTCATTGAGAATCTAATTTATTGGCGTCTGCGCCTCACTTACCTCATCTCTTCTCCCTTCCGACACGTTCCACAATCTCTCCATAGTTCTTATCTCAAAATCGCTGCAACACCTCCTTCCCCATTTCCCAGACCCCCTCCCTTCTGCAAAAAACTAACAGCGTCTCAAACTCAGTGAAACTAATTTTTGTTTCTTTCTTGTCAACTGATTAATCTTATGTACTCAACATCTCAATGTGGGAAGTCATTCATCATATTATATATATATATATATATATGTGTGTGTGTGTGTGTGTGTGAGAGAGAGAGAGAGAGAGAGACAGACAGAGAGACAGAGAGAAAGACATTTGCGATATACAAGAATGCGCGAAAAGGCATGTAATTAAATTGATTCTAAGTATTTTCGAATAAGCAAACGAAATTTCATATTTTTATATATTTCAACCCCCCATATATATATATATATATATATATATATGTGTGTGTGTGTGTGTGTGTGTGTGTGTGTGTGTGTAAATATATATATGTGGGTGTATATATATATATGTATAAGTATGTATATAAAACTCTGTGTGAGTATATATATATGTATTTGTATATATATATATGTATATATGTGTGTGCGTGTGTGTCTGTGTGTGTGTGTCTGTGTTTTGTTCACGTGAGAGAATCTTCCTGTATTTGTATTAGTCATTGTAAGACATTTATACATATATATGTGTATATAGTAACATGCGAAAAAGCATGAAATCAAATTGATTGTAAGTATTTTTGAATAACAGGGCAAAGGTTTATATCTTCTGAGTTTAATTTACTGGAACCTTTACACAAAAATCTATCTATCTATCAATCTATGTGTGTTTGTGTGAATATATATTAAACTGAAAAAGATTTCTAACAAAATCTTAGCAGCAATAAGATTTGTCTCGAAATGATAATAAAGGTAAATGTTTCATATTATTAGATTATCTGTCGTATATCTAGAAATGTTTTATTTTGCTCATGTTGGGTGATGGTCAACAAGTTTAGACAGGCAGAGCATTACAAGCGAGTTCAAGTATCACGCTATGCTTTTTCAGTAGATATTTACAAAGCACTCCGTCTCACTCATATACACATTCATAAAACCGTAGGAATGATATACACACAGAGACACACACATATATATATATATATATATATATATATATATATATATATATATATATATATATATATATAGGGTGGAACGATAAAATTGTCGTCCTAAAGAAAACAACACTACAGCTTTATTTTAAAACTTTTATTGAAAAAATCAATTCAGGTAACTTGATTATGTAGTAGAGATGATATCTATTCAATGTAGCCGCCTTCAGCCTCAATCACCACCTCGATACGGATCCGGAACTGGGAGCATGCCTTTTCCACAAGCGCCGGCGGGAGCTCGGCGAATACTCGGTGAATGGCGGCGATAAGGCTGGCTTTGGTGTTGTGGGAGGTCATGTTGGTGATGTTCTCGACATATGACCAAACGAAGTAGTCCAGCGGGTTCAGGTCGGGGGAGGAGGGGGGCCAATGAAAGAAGGGTACAAAGTCGTAACACTCCTTCTGAAGCCAAGCCTGAGTCTCTTTGGACTTGTGGGCCGGCGCCGAGTCCTGCTGCCACACCCAGGGTCTGCCACCAACCACCTGATTGCACCAGGGGATCACTACACTCTTCAGCACATCCAGGTACATTTTGGTGTTGACTTTCAAGCCGACTTCGAAGATGTGAGGTGGCATGATGTCGCCGTCACTTGAAACCACACCAAAGACCATAACCGTAACCGGAAATTTTGTTTTCATCACCCTGGGTACGTCCCTGTTATTCTTGGCAATCCAGATTTGCATTTGAGGGTACTGGCAATGGTCCTGTTGTCATAACTTGGATCGGTAGAGAGCATTAGTTGTACAGCGGCGCATCTCCGATCTCGCTCGTTGAACATTGTGTCACTTTCAGACATGATCGAAGGCTCCTATCGCTCTTGGGATTTATACACAACTGGCCAACTAGTAGATGGTCTGCAACAACAAAAAAAACAAAAAAAAAAAAAAGAAAACAGGTTTTCATTCAACGTAAATGGAATCATGTTTTTTCTAGGGCGACATTTTTATCGTTCCACCCTATATATATATATATATATATATATATATATATATATATATATATTTAAAGAAAAGTTTAAAAAAATATATCCAAAATTTGATGAATTTATTATGAAAGTTGACTTTGAACGTTTTGGTGGTTATAACCGTGCCAAGACGGCTGGGGCTGTAGAATACATCAATTGGTAACCCCACCTTCCAAAGAGTGTCCTAGATATGACGCTAAACAATCTGATGGTGATGTTCCAGTACAGGGAGGAACGATAAAATTGTCGCCCTAAAAAAACGACATGATTCCATTTCCGTTTAATGAAAACCGGTTTTCTTTTTTTGTTGCAGACCATCTACTAGTTAGCCAGTTGTATATAAATCACAAGAGGCGGTGATTGAGGCTGAAGGCGGCTACATTGAATAGATGTTAGCTCTACTACATAATCAAGTTACCTGAATTGATATTTTCAATAAAAGTTTTAAAATAAAGCTGCAGTGTTGTTGTCTTTAGGACGACAATTTTATCGTTCCACCCTGTAGATGTCAGCTCTACTACATAATCAAGTTACCTGAATTGATATTTTCAATAAAAGTTTTAAAATAAAGCTGCAGTGTTGTTGTCTTTAGGACGACAATTTTATCGTTCCACCCTGTAATACAGGGTTTTTGGTGAATGCAAAATACCCCTTCATTGTCAGGGCTCCCAGGTCCACTTTGGCCTGGAGTCGTAACACCTGATTGGGTCTTATCTATGCGTGAAATAGAACTTAACTGCGTACTTATACTAAACTGAATTGCTTGAAATAGAACTGCTTTGACATTTATATTACGTACTTATGTTAAACTGAATTGTTAGGATTAGAGATATTTGACTAAACTGAATAACTTGAAATAGAAATGTTTTTGACAACTAAACTGTTAAACTGAATTGTTTGAAATAGAGCTGTTTATTTGTATAAAAATGGATTTTGCATTAGATAACCTACAAAGGTTGATATGCCATAAAACCCAAACAAACTAACCTTCAGGACTTTAAATTCATGAAAAATGGTGTAAAATAGCGATGGGTGTTTGTTAAAATAACAAGAGAAAAGAAAGTGTGTGTAAAAAGAAAGATTCATAACAGCAAATTCAGTGTTCTTACTTTTGAAAATATAATTACATCGTTGTCACGTGGAGTGGTGTTTGAAATTTGTTGGATTTCTAAGCGATATAAGCGGAAGATGATAAAAACAACGATAGTTAGAATACATCATTTTTTTTAAAAATGAAGGAAAGGAAGATAATTGAATATGAGGCTAAATTTAAATTTAATATATGAGGCTCATACCGTCGGATTTAGTTCCATCTTCACTATATATATATATATATATATATATATATATATATATATATATCTTTGTTATTGTCCCAAATAGAGAATAAAAATATTTCAAAATAGGTTGGTCCACGAAGAGATTTGTGCTTTTTGAATTTATTTATTTTGTTCTTACATACGTGTATGTTTCCAGCTTGCTGCTTTCGTCAGAGTACATACATAGAACAATGTCTTGATAATGGGATACTCAATGAGACTTGAATTCACTCGTATATGCAATTTGAATGATTTCCATTTAGTTATGAGTTTATATAGTCATCTTCTCTTTTTGCTTTGGGTGTGTTTATCTTTGTCTGTTTTACCCCTCTGATATTTGATATGCTTTTGTCCTTGTGTGTATGTGTGTGTGTGTGTGTGTGTGTGTGTGTGTTGGAGTGTTTTGGGATTTCACTAACGGTTATTTTTCCTTGGTGTGTGTGAGTTTGTGTTTTGGGGATTTATACATACATACATACATACATACACACTCACACACACACACATATATATATATATATATATATATATATATATATATATATATATAAGTGCATATGCGTGCGTAGGTGAAATAAATTGTTCTATTTGTGTATATGTATGTGTGACATGAGTTTGTATCATATCAATAAATATATATAGATACAGAGCCGTACGTGGCGAAACGGTTAGCAGAGGAATCGTCAACTTTAACATGACATAAAAACATCTGATGATTGGGTAATGTGGAGAACCCCCTCATTGCCTTTACTCCCAGGTCTACTATGACCCAGATTAGTAGTTACCAGGTCAAATGTTATATAATGACTGTTGACTAGGATTTTGGGTTCGTTCCACTTGTGCTTTGACAAGCAGTCACGGTGTGATTAGTAAACAGGGGGATGGCAGTGCGTCGGTGAAGGCCGGTCAAGCAGGTGTGTAACCGGAAGGAGACCACGTGATATGAGAACCACGCGGTCAGATTTAGACAGTCAGTCCAGTCAGAATCGAGAGTCTAGCCAGGGATACGCAGCCGATCAGCGGCGTTAGTATCGTCTTGGACGATACGGCTTGAAAAGGGGTGCAAGCGTTGGCTTCCCGTGGCTCCAGGAATTATATATGGAGTAAGACGTAGTCCCCTCTCTGAGTATATGTCTCTCTATCTATCTTTCAAAATTACAACAAGCTGTGCACCCCTCTCGAGAATAAAATAAGATAGATATCTTTATAAAGAAGTGTGTTTCGTTTCGTTCATTGAAGTTCGTAAATCATGTTGGATGAAAGCGTATACAACACAAATAGAACTGTTTAATCATATACCATACTTGAAACCATTTTAACTGAGTGCAAATGATTAACGGTATATTCATTTTTTCGTTTTATTTTGCGAGTCTTAGTATCATGTGCAAAGAAATGAATAATGTCGAATAGAATTGCTAGCGTTAAATTGCAATATTTTAAAGAGTTTAACTAAGCGCAGATAAAACTATTAGCGTAAAATAATGATTTCGAAAAAAAAAAAAAAATGAAAAGATATGAAAAGCAACTCTAAAAGGAATGGTTACGAATCAAACATAAGTAATTTCATTAATATTTCCCTTGGTACCTGCGATTTTGATGAACTAAATACAGCGACACTGAAGAGAGTGCTGCATTCGGTAGAGAGGCACAGAAGAGTTCTGGCAAATTCCTGGAATCTGTCAAAGTAGAGGCAAATGATGATTTTTGGTTATAACAAAGAAAAAGAAGAAGAAGAAAGTTATTTACCGCTGTGACCCGTACAATGCCCAGTAGTTTTGCGTTAACCGTGGAATTTGGTTACATTTTATTTGAGTTTTATCTTGTTTTGATTTTGTGCCAGGAATGATGCATTTTTTGGTCCTCGAAGACACGCTTTTTCTTTTTAAAAATAAGAAATGGTTCTTGGATGTATTAATAAGCAATAAGTTATATTAGATAAACTAGATACTGAGTCCAGTAAAACTGAAGAGACATGCTAGGTTTTTTTTGTCAAAATTTCTGAGACGAAGCTTGATGATTAAGGGTTTTCGGACTATTGTCTTCATCTTTATAGTTATTTCCGCAACGTTTCGGTCGATATGTCCTCCGGCCTTCTTCAGGTGTTTGTCGAACTCGGGAACCTTCACGGAACTTTGAACTACGTCCTTTATTGAATCCACGGGGGTCACCTGTTTTGATTCCGTTAGCCATAACCAGGTACAAATGTTAAGTATTCCTGTATTGTCACTCGCCTGTAGTGAGGATTGAACCTGCAACCTTCCGATGATTGTCTCCTTAGAAGCTTAGGAAACCAACGCCTACAACCGTTACGCTGGACAGTTTAGGTGTAAGATGATAATGAGCTATTTCAAAAAAATAGAGAAAACTCATGATCAAACTTTTGCTCGTAATAATATCGTCATTGCTGTTGTTAAAATACCAATTTACCGCTGATTCAGACGTATATTTTGAGGAATTCGAAGTATTTCCAAAGATACAGAGTATAAAATGACATTGGTCATTTCCGAACAAAAAGAGCTTTAATTTTTGCTTATTCACACTAAAAAGAATATTGTTATTCGGACTAAAATCAAAGTTTGAGTATCGAATTCTCAAAGCCAGATCACTATGCACATGTTTTAAAACTAACAAAAATAGAGTAGAGTGAGATCGATTTTAAAGGCACGTCAAAGCGTCTATGGAGTTTAGGGAATTGCGTTTATTACACATGTATATAATAATGGGGATACTAGGCGTATCCATGTATTCGTATAAACAAATAGCAGTGGTATTCGATTTTAGTTTTGATATCTCAACGTTGTTGACCCTCAGCCACCGCCTTCTTGCACTTTTGTGATAAAATTGGATTAGGTCTTTGTTTATTCCAAGAGCAATTTGAAAAATACGATTGGGACCATCATATAGGTGTTTGGGCTTGATATGACCAAACGATTTATCGGATCGGGCCCCTTCGAACACCCAATAAAGTAGAATATGGCAGGTTACGGGACCACTTCGGTTACCGGGTTGAGGACTTCTCAGCCAACAAGATGTCGTTTTCAAGCTTTATAGGTGACCACCCACGGCCAACAGGTTGCTACCTAGAGCCAACAGATGGCCTAGTCGGGTGAGTGGGGGACTTTATCCCTTAGTAGAGTTGCATGTTTCGCATTCTTCAGCCGCAGCTAACAAGGCGGGGATTTTTGCAAAGAATGTGCGAATTCAGAAAGGATATTAATAATTTAATATTTTTACAAAAAAAAAAGTAATTTTGAATTTATCTGATATAATTTATTTTTCCTTTTTCTGATTGTGAGTATGAAATTACACGCGTTTGAGAAAGAGTGTGAGTATGATAGTGTTTGTGATAATGAAAGTATGGTTGTCCGTGTGTATGTGAATGTCTGTGTGTATGAGAGTGCGTGCTTGCATGAATGGATCTGTATGAAGGTGTCTATATATATATATATATATATACAAGATGAATGCGTAAAACATGAAAACCAGGGTCACAGACACCACCATGTAATATATATATATATATATATATATATATATATATATATATATATAAGTAAA
>CAUZXS010005944.1:82500-112900 GCA_963585895.1 Sepioteuthis lessoniana
GACTAAGGTCGCCAACTTTACTTACTTTCATGTAGGTATAACCAGGCCATTGGTCAAATGAGTAGAATGTTAGCCAATGGTAATCATATATGATATAATCAAATACCGTTGTTATAACTGGACATGTACGGCTTCATTTGTCGTTTAGTATATAAAAATATTTCATTTTAGTATTTCTATATACCGGCTCATTGATCGAGAGTGTATTGTGTTCGAAAATGGTCCGGGATACCAGGGTTTAATCGAATCATACCAAACACTCAGAAAATGGTACTTGATGCCGCCTTGCTTAACACTCTTCATTACAAGGTAAGGATCAAGAGTATAGTGTAGCAATCCAGGGAATGGAGTTGTGCCCCCCCCCTACACCTTGGCGTGGTAGCTATTGAAAAGGAAGCCTTCAGGTCTCCCTCGTCAAAGGTCACGAACTTTACGTACTTATGTTTGTATTAGGACTAGATAATATTTGTTTCAATCAAATTATTTGATTGAGAAAACAGTGTATATAGGATGAGATAACATATTTGATTTCCTTTTGAATGCTATTTAACTAAGAGAAGAAAGAAAATGATATTAGACCAGCTTGATTAATGTTCTTTCTTTTTTTCTTTTCATTCTTATGGAATGACTGGGTGTGTGAAGTTGGCTACGTCTTCGTGTTGTATTCTTATCCAATCTATAGTACCGTGGCAAGTTTGCAACTTAAGCCGAAAAAGGTTCGTGTGTCCACGCAACAGTCATTCTACCACCAAAGTTGAGCAAAGGCCAACACAATCCTATCGACACCCTGAGAACAGTCTCAGCAAAATTTAGAGTCCATCAAAAATGACGGGGTCGGATGTCGTTGGTTGGGGTGGGTAGGTGTGCCTTGGGGAGCGGATCGAATTCAGGGTGTCATGCGATCAGAGGAGAACAAATACAATGATAAACAACCACGTGGACACACAGACGCACGCACATGCAATCGCGCAAGCACATGTGGACTCACTCGCACACTCTTGTTCACACATAGACGCACAATTTCCCACACAACACACGTATATACCTAAAAAATAAATGTACACGTGTGTTTTCGTATTAGCCCCCTTATTTCCCCCCTACTATTCTCCTTTTACAAAGATGGCTTTGACATTACATAACCCACGAAGGTTGATATGCCATTACTCGAAATATGAAAGAAGAAAAACTTACATTTTCCTGCATGTGTGCACATTTTAATGAATTTATACTGATGGAGTTGCCCGTGGTGTAATGGTTATCATCTCAGTAAATGGACATGGCGACACGAGTTCAAATCCTTGACGAGGCTGATTGTATTTCACATAGCACTAATACCCTTAGGAAAGATATGAATCCCATTATTTCCCCTCCAGGACAGACTGGTTAGGTAACTAGTTTAGAAGAAGGAAAACTCTGAATTCAAACCTGTCAAACGTAGCATAAAAAACTGACCTTATATGACATCCTGCCCGTGCAGAGGGATCGGTAAATACATAAAATTGCGGGGCTGTTCATGGCGTAAATGTTATCGTAAGGTTGGTTGGTTGGTTGGTTTTTATGGCATATAAACCTTTGTAGGTTATTTAACGCCAAATCCATTTTTATGAGTATAGTTCTATTTCAAACAATTCATTTTAGCATAAGTATGCACTTTAAATGTGAAAAACATTTGTATATATATATATATAAAGTATTTCATATCTAAATTAGGCTCCATATCTCGCCCTGTTAGTTGCGCTAACTTTAGACTCCCCTAAGAGGGGTCCCTGGTATAAAACTAAACTGCGTCTGATAGTATGGCTGCAGCTCATGTCATCTCCGACTCTGGGTGGTAATACCTGTTAGGGTCCCATCTAGGGGTCAAAGAGAGCTGTTTGAAAACTATCAGTATTCGATAAGGCTATGTGCAAAAAAAACCCCTTAAAAACAATAACACAAAAAATTTAAATACAGTTGTACAATGAATGAGATTTGCTAATCAATATGTATTAAATAACCCTATATGGGTTGACGTGCAGTCAAAACCAGTCAATCAATAAGTCAATCAATTGGCTCAAAATTCTCTGAAAAGTGACGTATTGATAAATATTTGTTTTACGTAGATGCATCCCTAAGTTTAGACCTAATTGATGACATTGTTAAAGCACTTAAGGCCGGTCAACGTTGATCTCATGAATCAGATATAGTACTGCGAATATTACAAGTCGATATTCGACAAAAACGATTCGGACTGTTGACTTATCGAAAAAAAACCAAAAAACCTATATATAAAAAGGCTATTCATCTTTCTTTCTATCTCTGTCTCATAGTATTTCTGTCTCTCTGTCGCTCTCTCTATTTATATATATGTATATGTATATGTATTGCACATACATACATACATAAATACATACATAGATACATACACAAACGTCTATATATTCATGTGCATGTATGTGTGTTTGATTGAGAGACAACGGAATACAATCAGTGGGCAATTGGAATAGAATAATAACCATGTTTTTAAATAAAGGTTTCAATATATATATATATATATATATATATATATATATATATATATATATATATCTTTGTGTGTGTGTGTTTGTGTGTGTGTTTGTGTGTGTGTGTGCGTTGTGGAAACACATAAAACTTAAGCAAAGGATTCATTGTGTTCATAATATGATATTTATAGGTATATACCTATATATATGTTTATGTCTCTGTGTGTGTCTTTGTTTGTGATTGGGAGGAATACAATTATTGGGTATTTTCCATGGTACAAAAACTATATTTTTAAATAAATGATTTTAAATGTATATATATATATATATATATATATATATATATATATATATATTTGTATGCATGTGTATGGTGGAAAACACTAGAAACTTTATTAAAGGGCTTACTGTGTCCATAATTCTAATATTTATAGGTATATATATATATATATATATATATATATATATTATGACAGTGATGGTTGTCACTAAATCACTTTGTGGGTTTGTGTCGAACCAAGTGCAATATAATATGGAGAGTGCTCAATATCTAGGATAGAGCTATTATATAACAATGATAAATAAATATATATTAGATATATATATTTGATTCATGGAATTTAGATTGCAATCTCTGGGTTTCATGGAGTCTAAATTCCATGAATCAAATATATATATATATATATATATATACTTGGGCAACAGTCTTTTTCATTATTCACTAAAAAGCAGTAAAAGTTTTCTTGACAATTTTGTTAAATTTATTCTTTTCGTCAGATTAATTAAAGCAATAAGACAATTAGAAAACATTTTTGTTGGTTATTTATCTATTTTTGGAATATTTTAACTACAGGGTGGAACGATAAAATTGTTGCCCTAGAAAAGACGACACGATTCCATTTCCGTTTAATGAAAACCGGTTTTCTTTTTTTGTTGCCGACCATCTACTAGTTGGCCAGTTGTGTACAAATCCCAAGAGTGATAGGAGCCTTCTATCATGTCAGAAAGTGACACAATGTTCAATAAGCGAGATCGGTGATGCAAGGTATGGACTGTAGGGAGGCTGAGGAACTGTCTTGACGCTCATCTTGGTCAAATATTCTGTGACAAAGGATGGAGTTGTAGACTGGTGCATGGTCCTGGTGGAAATGCTACTGACCCGATTTGAAGAGTGCTGCCCTTATCCGACGGAATATCTTCCTGAACTCCCTAAAAAATTCTACACCCTAACCCTTTGGCCAATCAAATCTGATGTATTGACTTCCTTTATCCTCCCACACCTTTCATCATCCCTCACAGACTCCCTGCCTTCCTTGAATCTCTTATGCCACACAAAAACTGGTGCTCGATTCATGCAAGATGCTCCAAAAGCAGTCTGAAGCATTCCATACGTTTCTGTGGCCTTTTTTCTAAGTTTAAAACAGAATTTTATTGCATATCGTTCTTCTAAAATGTCCTCACGTCCAGATTGCATTTTTGAAATTCACCGGATGTGACAATCAGACTTTAGTAGGGTATATTCCATTTGTTGCTGTAGCTGTTCATTTGAACCTGAAATCATAAAAATTGGTCAGTCATCTCATAAGATGTATAGCAATAACATAGTTAATTTTCAAGAGTCTACGACAATTCTAAATGCCTCTACAAAAATAGTCTGGAAATTTATTGAATGCTCTACGTATATATATAATAATGATAATATATATTATATATACGTTTACCAATCAAATCTTTATTCATTCCCCCTCGACATTCAATGAGGGTGTTTTGTTCCTTAGCTATAGTCACCTATACATACAGCACTAAAATTATGTAGCGAAAAATTAACATAAACTTGGGGTGTCTTCGTGGTGTAATGGTTAAAGGGATGGACTGCGGAATCGTAGTAAGCGAGTTCGTACTCCAGTCACGCTATTACGCCCACTTTCGGGCAAATACCCTTGGGAAAGGTATGAACCCCCTTATCCTCCCGGCTATGGGTTATATAGTACCACTACTGTACTTCTAGGATAATGGCTTTGGCATTAAATAACCTACAAAGGATGATATGCCATTAAACAAACCAACCAAACTTAAGATAAATCTACGAATTTAAATCCGGCTAAAGCAACGCGCTGCGTTTGTAACTTCACTTAAAGAAACCCATACTTAAACCCCTTATTACGCAACTATAACTGACACAAGCATACACACACACACAACCACATTTTAAGAAACAGACAAAATCCCAAAAGTTTTTTGAGTGTATTTTTCCGATTTTCGATTCATTTTATTTTCTTAACTGCCTGGTGATTGTTGTTTTGCTAAAAACTCCATGAAACCCTGGGGACGCAGCCTAAAATCCATGAATTAAATATATATATCTGATATATATTTATTTATTATCATTATTATTATTTACTCCTTTTGAGTTTTTCACATCAGTGTTAGCTGATGGTTTTGAGTGACAGCAAGTATCCTCAAAACTCCAGGACTCGTCTCAGGGTTCTGGCCCTTCTTAGCAATGCTGTCGTTTTGATAGTCTCTATCCGTCCGCCAACTTCCAATTCCTCCAGGCCTTTTATTAATCCTTTACTTATTGTGCCTAATGCACCAATCACAATTGGCACAATCGTTACTTTCATGTTCCACAGCTTTTTCAATTCTCTAGCAAGGTCGAGGTACTTATCCTTCTTTTCACTTTCCTTCAGATTTATTCTGTGGGACAGCAAAATCGACAATTTTTCAAATTCTCTTTTTTTTTTGTTGATTATTATAAAGTCTGATCTTTTGGCCGGGATTAAGTGATCCGTTTGTATGTTAAAGTCCCATAGGAGTTTATGCGTGTCATTTTCTCGGACAGGTGCTGGGTTGTGCATATTATTATTATTATTGTTATTATTATTATTATTATATAATAGCTCTATCCTAGATATTGAGCACTCTCCATACTATATTGCACTTAGTTCGACACAAACCCACAAAGTGATTTAGTGACAACCAACACTGTTATAATATATATATATATATATATATATATATATATATATATATATATATATATATATATATATATATATATATATATATATATATTCTTCGAATGAAATAAGCTCTCGGTAGCCGTTATGTGGATATATTTAAACAAAAACAAATGCGATACATAAGCGTTTAAAATTCCTTCAACGACGCTGATTTCCTCTTGGCTGTGAGGTAGAATCTTGGATTGGCGTTTCTGTCGTTCGGTTTTCGATCCCGACTTCGGGAATCTAGTGTGTATGATACACCAGAGCAGCCTGTCTGTAGATGACAGTCTGTGTGTTTGTTTTCAACTTTGAAAATTAATTTTATGCATAAACACACAAACATATACTCTACTCATACAATTTGGACAGCTGTTCTTGTCTTGGTAATAATTTTTACATCTTTTCGGCCATTGTACTCCCAGGCCTTCAACAAGACTCTTTTTTATCTTATTCTATTCTTATCGCATATGATAACTTTTGGGGCACGTTTTGAGCAGAAGACCTTATGCAATCCCGGGGTTTTAACCGTCACCTTTTCCGCTGTCCCTTAATAGGGATATCTCGTGTCAGCTATTTCACCTTCTTTGCTCTTTCGACCTTATCGCTTTGTATTTCTGCTGAAACCGGATCCCAGGATTGAACACAAAACTCCAGATTCCAATTAGAAACTCTTTAACCAAAGCTTGCTATGTTTTTGTTTTTTTTTAATTTTGTTTACTTATCTTTTTTATTTCGTGGGAAAAAATAATAGTTGCTAACTTAATGTCTCTTGTTACTGTTTGGTGTTAGTTTTCTCGAGGCATCGTGTTGCATAAAGAGAGATAAATGCAACATCCGATCTATCGGGAGGATAAGATATCAAGAAACTGCGTTAGTGTTCGTGCACAATGCTCTCCACGGTGTGTCTGTCCGATCGAGTGTGTGGTGGGTATTCGTGTGTGTGTGTGTTTGTGTTTGTCTGCGTGCTATAAACGTGTACACGAGTACCTTGTGAATTTTTTACCTGAACCTGTACACACTCGCCCGGAATGTATATATTGCGCGCCTGGTATTTGAGAACCGAGCCATAAATAGAAGTGGTCTTATCGTTATGTGACGCAGCATGAGCCAAATTGTTAACATTTGCGTATCTCTTTCAGTTGAGAGCATTAAGATTCCAGATTCCAGTCTGGTACAAGCAATAAAGGGGCGCGCTTACCGTTGAGGGTGACCAGAAGACTCCCTTTTCAATAGCTACTACACCGCGATTTAGGAGAGGGCGCTACTCCTTTCCTTGGATTGCTCAACTTTACCCTTGATACGTACCTTATATAGTGTTAAGGTGGTGAAGGAATTTTCGGCCGCCGCTCGCATAATACAAAGCTCTTCGAAAGAATTGAGCACTCTGGTAGCCGATAGGATATAAAAAATGTAAACAATCGGACGCTGCTGCTGTTGCTACATAAATACCTTAAAAATTCCCTTAGCCAAACGTGGTACGCTTCGAGCGTCCTACGTGTCTAGCCACACTGAAGAGTTCTGATACAACGAAACAGTCTGTCTGTGGATGACTATATATATATATATAGCTATCAAGAGAAACAGAATATCTTAAATTATTCTTTTTCATTTCGACGATAACTCATAAAAAATTAAAAAAAATTAAAGGCATTTCAAAACATTGTCGCTATTTACAAAGTTAATTCTATTAATTCAATTTTTTTTTTATGTACGGCTTCGAGTATCTGAAGTCGAGGCTTAATAGTTTCGAGTGCTAATATTGACGTGTTTTCGACTAGAACCTTTCTAAATTTGGAATTGGGAGAGAGAGAGAGAGAGAGAGAGATGCTGGGTTAATCATTAAGGTGCATTGTAAGGCGTCTTGAAAGAGTCGTAGAGGTAAGACCAACGTACGTATATTTTCGTTGGTGACATAGTCTCACAAGGGTTATTTGAACACATAAATACGTTTGTTGCTTTTTTTACTTTTATGCGTTTAATCTTTTATTCTCACACAAACGCACACATATTTGAAAATAATTACCAATCCTTCAGCACAGATTGGATGTTAACACGATTAATTTTTAAGCGGGGTTTAACAGGTTTGAATAAACAGTTTTCCTTTTCCTAGACTGGTTGCCATATATGCATATGTGTGTGTGTGTGTGTGTGTGTGTGTGTGTGTGTGTGTGTGTGTGTGATGATTAAATGAATCTGGCTTTCACAGAAGCAAAAAGAGGATTATTTAAATAAGAGTCATCGACTCATTCCACTGCCAGAAACAACAATTTTTATTTCACCATCAGCCTTTCATAAAAAAATATTATATAGCGTTTGTTATAGATCTACAACAAAATACATACAAACCACACAGATAAAAAGAAAAATGTTGTTGCAAGTACACATGAATGTAAAAATATCTTAGTATTTCTTGTTGGCACTTTCTTTCTTTCTTTCTTTCTTTTTTTCTTTCTTTTCTTTCTTTTTTTTTTTCAATGCTTCAAAAATAAAAACTGTTTATTTTAAGTCCGATTTAAAACCAAGTAATATAAATGATGTGTATCGACCGGCAGATAATAAAGAAAAAATGAAGAGGAAAAAAACTTTTAAGCTATAGAAATAAAATAAAGTAAAAAGGAGGAAAATAAATTAAAGCAATAATTCGTTTAAACGAAATATATATATATATATATATATATATATATATATATATATATATATATATATATATATATATTGTTTTTTTTTAAAGTTGATTGTTTTCGTTTAAAGATAAAAGGTTCACAAAATCGTATGATCAATATAAATAATAACAAAAAATTTTAGGGTTGAAAACAATTTTCTTTCAAAAAAATCTTTCATTTTTTTTTGTTAGTGGAATTTTTTTCTTTCTATTTATATATAATAGAGATAAAATAAATAGTTTCTGAAGTGTGTGAAATTACTTGAAATGAATCAATATGTTATATATCAATGTCTGTTGGCAAATGGTGTGGCGAATTCAGTAAGGAAATTTGTTTGAATTTAAAATTAATAAAAGAAAAACAGCGTTTACTAAAGCACAACCTTTTTTTTTCTTTTCATTCATTTCATCTCTGTTGTACAAAGAGTAATATTAAATCACGTGACCATATATCGTCTGATTTAAAGGAAAAAGAAAACTGAGGAAATAATAATAATAATAATAACAACAAGAACAACAACAACAACAATAATAATAATAATAATAATAATAATAATAATAATAATAATAAAAACGTCATTAAAAGAAGAATTGTTTTTGATAACAGTAAAAAAAAAGTAAAAAAAAAGATAAAATTTTGTATTAAATGGAAGACGAGTAAATTAAGGAGTTGAAAAATATAAGAAATCTGAGTATAGGAAACAAACGCGAAAAGAAAGAAGGTGAACAAAATGAAATTAGAGTAGAAAAGAAAGAAAGGAAGAAAGAAAAAAAAAGAAAGAAAGAAAGAAAGAAAGCAAGAAGGGAAAAAATGAGACGAGACGTAAAAGGAAGGGAAAAGATATTTAAAAAAAAAAAAAAGAGCATAGGAAATTGAGTGCAGAAAGATATTGGTAAAGAAAGAAAGAATAGGAAAAGAGATCTGAAAGAAGAAAAGAGAAGATAAAAAAAGGAAATAAAAATTGAAACAAAAAGAGAAAATTGAACGCTGACAGATATCAAGAAACCAGAAAGAAAGAAAGAAAGAAAGAAAGAAAGAAAGAAAGAAAGAAAGAAATTGAAAGAAAATTGAAAGAAAGAAAATGAAAAAAAGATCTGAAAGACGAAGAAGAAAAGAGAAGAAAAACAAAGGAAATAAAAATTTGAAACAAAACGAGAAAACTGAATGATGAAAGATATCAGGAAATTACTCAGAAAGAAAGAAAGAAAGAAAGAAAGAAAGAAAGAAAGGAAGGAAACGGAAAGCGATCTGAGAGTAAAAGAAAAGAGAAGAAAAAACAAAGAAAATAAAAATTTAAAACAAAACGAGAAAATTGAACGATGAAAGATATCAGGAAATTACTAAGAAAGAAAGAAAGAAAGAAAGAAAGGAAACGGAAGGCGATCTGAGAGAAAAAGAAAAGAGAAGAAAAAACAAAGGAAATAAAAATTGAAACAAAAAGAGAAAGAAAACATGAAAAAGAAAAAATATGTTGTATAGAAGAATAAAGAGATTTAAAAAATGAATGAAAAAGGTAAAAAAGGAGAATTTGACAACAAAATAATGAATGATGAAAGAAAGAATAAAAAAAGAAAGCAAAAACAGAATTGTAAAAAAAAAAAAAAAATAGAAGAAAGAAAGCAAAAGAAAATTGAACTAGAAAATAAAAGAAGGTTGATTGGTTGTTTGGGTTTTATGGCATATCAACTTTTGTCGGTTATTTAAAGGCCAAATCGATTTTTATTCAAATAATCAGTTCTTTTTCAAACAATTTAGTCCAGCATGAGTAAACAGTTTGTCAAAAACATTTCTATTTCAAGCTATTCAGTTTAGTCCAAAAGTTCTTATTCAAACAATTCAGTTTAGTATAAGTATAGATTTAAGTTAAACGCCAAAACAGTTCTATTTCAAACAATTCAGTTTAGCATAAGTACGCGTTCTAAATGTAAGTACACAGTTTCATTGTAAAAAAAATCAAATTTCAAGCTATTTAGTTTAGTCAAACAGTTATCAATCAAATAATTCAATTTAGCATATGTATAAGGTCCTATCAGGTGCTACCACTCCGGGCCAGAGAGGACCAGCGAGTGATGGCAATGAAAGAGTGTTTCCCGGGAGATCAATGTTCAATCCTAGGTCTCGTCATACCAAAGACTAAAAAAAATGGAACTTGATACCGCCTCGCTTAACACTCAGCATTATAAGGTAAGGATCACGTGTAAAATGGAGCAATCCAGGGAAAGGAGTATCGCCCTCCCCTGCACCTCGGTGTTGTAGCTATTAAAAAGGGAGCCTTGAGGTCACCCTCGACAACAGTCGGCAAACTTACTTACAACTTACACCCTCTGCAGTTGGATAACATTTATCAACCAAGAAAAAAATTCTGCATGTGATGTTGAAGTTCCAGTTCTGACGAACAGCCTTTCATTACGTTTACTCCCAGCTTCACTCAGGCCCGGAGTAGCAGATCCATCTTTGTGTCAAATTGATCTTTTTGAAAATTATCAGTATTAGATAAACATACTTGAAACTATTAAATTCAATGTAAGTCATACACATTAAGAATAGTTCCTTACAGATATAATTGTGTACAAAATTTTGTTAAATAATTCAGGGTGGAACGATAAAATTGTCGCCCTAGAGAAGACGACATGATTCCATTTCCCTTTAATGAAAACCGGTTTTCTTCTTTTTTTTTTTTTTTTGTTGCAGACCATCTACTAGTTGGCCAGTTGTGTACAAATCCCAAGAGCGATAGGAGCCTTCTATCATGTCTGAAAGTGACACAATGTTCAACAAGCGATATCGGAGATGCGCCGCTGTCCAAATAATGCTCTCTACCGCCCCAAGTTATGACAACCAGACCATTGCCAGTACTGTCAAAATGCAAATCTGGATTGCCACGAATAACAGGGTGATGAAAACAAAGTTTCCGGCTACGGTTATGGTCTTTGGTATGGTTTCAAGTGAGGGCCACATCATGCCACCTCACATCTTCGAAGTCGGCTTAAAAGTCAACACCAAAGTGTACCTGGATGTGCTGAAGAGTGAAGGGATCCCCTGGTGCAATCAGGTGGCCTTTAGCAGACCCTGGGTGTGGCAGCAAGACTCGATGCCGGCCCACAAGTCCAAAGAGACCCAGGCTTGGCTTCAGAAGGAGTGTTACTACTTTGTACCCTTCTCTCACTGGCCCCCCTCCTCTCCCGACCTGAACCCACAGGACTACTTCGTTTGATCATATGTCGAGAACATCACCAACATGACCTCCCAAAAGATCAAAACCAGCCTGATCACCACCATCCACCGAGTATTCGCCGAGTTCCCGTCGGCACTTGTTGAAAAGCAGTTCCGGATCCGTATCGAGGCGGTGATTGAGGCTGAAAGCGGCGACATTGAATAGATGTCAGCTCGACTACATAATCAAGTAACCTGAATTGATTTTTTCAATACAAGTTTTAAAATAAAGCTGTAGTGTTGTTTTCTTTAGGACGACAATTTTATTGTTCCACCCAGTAGATGTCAGCTCTACTACATAATCAAATTACCTGAA
Source organism: Sepioteuthis lessoniana (assembly GCA_963585895.1). Taxonomy (NCBI): domain Eukaryota; kingdom Metazoa; phylum Mollusca; class Cephalopoda; order Myopsida; family Loliginidae; genus Sepioteuthis; species Sepioteuthis lessoniana. Next base: position 94,181 of record CAUZXS010005944.1, read on the forward strand.
TTGATTTTTTCATTAAAACTTTTAAAATAAAGCTGTAATGTTGTTTTCTTTTGGACGACAATTTTATCGTTTCACCCTGTTGATAGGGTGAATCTTTTACATCAGAGGTAGTTTGGTTGGTTTGGTTTCTTTGCTTAATGGTATATCATCCTTGGTGGGTTATGTATAACCAAAACCACCTTTGTTGAAGAACTGCAGTGATAATATTAAACTCGTATCGGGGAGGATAACGGGGTTCACAACTTACCCAGGAGCATTTGTCGGAAAGTGACATATTAAGCAACTGAAGTTCGAAGTCGTTCACTTCAAAGCCACAATCTCCTTCTCTAGTCATAATTCCGCGAGTACTAACCATTGGAGAGGTAGAGTAAGATTTTAAAAGGTGAATTAGAAATCTAGCTGAGGACCGTTGGATCAGTTTGGTATGAGTAGCCGGTGATGACTCCGGGATCAATCTGAGAGCATGGCTTGGATTTAATGTTTTGATCATTTGACCAAGCAGTCATAGAATAAAAAATAGTTTAAATCTAATCATGACTTTCCCAAGGATATTAGTCAGAAGGTGAACGTATAAGTGTGACTGAAGTTCGAAGTCATTCACTTCGAGACCGCGTTCTCGTTATTTAGCCACAAAGCCACGTGATCTACCCGACTGGAGAGGTTGAGTAGGATTTTAAAAAGGTGAATTAGAAATCGCACTGAGGACTGGTTAGTTCGGTAGGAGTGACCGGTTATGAACGTGGTATCAATCTGAATGTATGGCTTGGATTTGTTACTCTTTATCAATTGACCTAGCAGTCATAAAATTTAAAAAATAGTTTAAAATGTAAATACTTGATCGCTAGGTTTTAAGATGCACCCATGTGTGAAATTGTGGTGCGCATATTTTACCTTCTGTTTTCCAACAATCAAGTCGACTTGAGCCACATCTCTGCAGAGGACAAAACCCCCCACCAACAAGTGTCCTGGATATAAAACTAAACAATGTTGGAGCTTTGGGGAATATGAACAACTCCTTCATTGCCATTACTAACAGGTCCCGGAGTAGTAGTGCCTTATAGGATCCTATCTATGGGTCAAATAGAACTGTCTGACTTTCTATAAACGATAGTTTTGATAATAGTTTTTATCCTTATACCAAACAACAGTCAGCACAGTCGGCTGGGGCTGTTGAACACACCGACTGTATCTCTGCAGAAGCATAAGACTCCCTCAAGTGTCTTGTGGCCTAGTCGAGTAGGGCTGTAGAACACACCGACTGTATCTCTGCAGAGGGATGAAACCCTACCAACGACTGTCCTGGATTGGGATTAGGGTTAGGGTTAACTAAACAATCTGATTGCGAGACTCCAGTAATTTTGGAGCTTTTGGATATGCGGAGGACGCATATGCATGTTAAACCATCTTGGGTTATTTTATGAATCGTTGTTTCCTTAGAGTTTAATTTTTTTTGCACTCGGTCCTATCAAACATGAATAATTCTTAAAAATATCTTTTATACCAATAAATAGAAAGAAAACAAGTACTGCTACATTCTCATATACGACCGATTAGCTATTTATAATTTCTATAGACGCTGACTAAGTGTAATATATTAACGTGACCAGCAGGTGTGGAACACAGCGGATATTGTTGACAGCTTCATCCGGCCGAAGATAATATCAACAAGGTGATTATTGGAATATCACCTTGACCTATGGACGTGGTTGAACTCGGCGAATGGTAACAGATACATCCGCCCATAGAAGTGGGCTTGGGCAAGTAGTCAATGGGTAACAAGCAACACATGAACGTGAACTGTAACCAATGGAAAACAAAAAGCTGAGACGTGGGCGTAACCATAACCAATGAAAAAGAGGAAGTGCAGTTGGTCACGTGGGGTTGTAGACTAAATAAGTTCCTGAATTTTGGCTAAAGTCAGTTGTTCACTGGCTCTTCTGACTCCCGACGACCCCTTCGTGAGTGCGAACTCTCTGCAATTGCTCTTCTGCTCCACACAAGTATCATAGTCAATAATACAAATATAATCTTATATTTTTATATACACGTGTTCCTCGTTGTTCATCAAGACACAGCTGTAATATGCAACATAAGCATATAGAGAAAAAAAATTGACAGAAATTGTACAAGAAAACTACGAGCAATATTGAACAAATTCTGAAGGCAACATCCCACGAAACAACAGCTGTACGGCCACTAACCACCCATCTCGAAAACCACCAAAATTAAACGAGCAAGATATGCAGGCCACTGCTGGAGAAGTAAAGACGAATTCATAAGTAACGTTCTCTTATGGACCCCGATATACGAACCTGCAAGTGTTTGATGACCAACTATAATTAATCTACCACAGCTCTGTACGGACACAGGATGTAGTCTAGAAGACCTGCTGGGAGCGATAGATGATAGAGACAAATGACGAGAGAGAGAGGGAGAGAGAGAGAGATTTACGGAAATCCATACTAGCAGCACGTTATGATGATGATGATGATGAGGAGGAGGTGGATTATTAAATAATTTACATTAACTATATAAAATTAAAAAATGACTGACTTCAGCATTAAAAGCCCATGAAAAGTTGACATACCGTGAAGCAACCAATTGGTACAAATTAGCCAAACCAGTTTTGATATAACTAAAACCAACCAACCAACCAACAAATCATCCGCTATTCAAGGATTACTCAGTGGGTGTAAAATACGGACTGTGAAACGGAATGTAGTTGGAAAATCGAATATAGTCACATACGGCACGGCGTAAATAATTTGTCTGAAGTTGCAAATGGTACGGCTTGTTAACCGTCGCTTTCGGCAAGTTGACTATAGTTGCATATGGCTGATATAAACGTCACAAATATAAGTCAATCTAGAAGGGGCATTGGTCCGTTTACTTGTTTTGAGGATCGCTACCGTCTCGACTACTGTGCTCAACCAGGTAAATAGATTACTTTGCAAACAGGCACGCAACCCAGGAGACTAGGGCTGTAGAATACACCGACAACATTTCTCCCGATGGGTAAGATCCCTCTCAACGAGTGTCATGGATATGACACAAAGCAATCTGATGGTGAGGTTCTAGTAATACTGGAGCTTTGGGGAATGTAGAGTACCCCTGCATTGTTATTGCTCCCAGGTTCACTGAGACCCGGAGTGGTAATACCAGTTGGGTCCTATCTATGTATCAAATAGAACTTTTTGTCGTTCAAACTGAGTCCAAACAATTGACATGCGAATTTGAATTGTTAGAAATAAAACTTTTTGATCATTTAATTGTGTATAAACCAAGTACTGATGCTTAATTGAATAGAAAGTGATACATAGCAATAATTGGAATCATTTTAACTTTGACGTATGCTAAATTGAATTGTTAGGAATAGAACTGTTTGATTATTTAACTGTGTATCTACACAATGTGTCAACAAATCATTTTCATATATATATATATATAGTCATCCACAGACAGATCTGTTTCGTTCTATCAGAACTCATCAGTGTGGCTAGACATACTAGCTTCTCGTAGCTGGGATCGAAACCCGGTTGACTCAAACGCCAATCCAAGACTCTACCCCTAAGCCACAAGGAACCAGCAGCATCAAAGTAAATTTTAAACTGTTATGAATCACAATTACTATTGTTTACATACATCCACTTAACGGCTACCGAGAGCTCAATTCACATATGAAGAGACTTGCAATAAACGCTAATGGCAACACGATTACTTCATTCATTAGAGAACTCAACCCTAAGGGGGTAGGGGAGTAGATATATATATATATATAGTCATCCACAGATAGATCTGTTTCGTTCTATCAGAACTCATCAGTGTGGCTAGACATACTAGCTTCCCGTAGCTGGGATCTAAACCCGGTTTAATTTAATGCTAAATTCTCTCTCTATATATATAGAGAGAGAATTTAGCATTAAATAACCAACAATGTTTGATATGCCATAAAACCAAATCAAGCCAAACCAAACCAAACCCAAACACGCACGCGGCGATTGATCACATTAAGCGTAGAATTAATAAAATATATTAAGAAAATTATTTCTGTTTGAGTCGAGAGGCGAAAGGAATCTTCTGTTTTTTTTTTAATTTTTAATTTCTAATTTTTTTTTCGAAAGGATTATCTTTTTTTTTTCTTGATCGAAAAACGAGAAACATCTTCGAATCACAGGTTTTGAAAATTTAATTTTGATTGATGAGGTGTTTTCAACTCGAGAATTAACTGCTTATTGCAGATTGGTTTTTCATTTCTCGTTAATTTGCCTGTCAGGTTCCTTAAACGATGCATTCAATCAAACTGTTTAACAAAAGAAAAACAGAAACAAGAAAAGAGTTTGTATCTGTTTTCCATTCAGAGATTTCCCTAGTCTTTCACTCAAAGTCGATGGCCATGCCTGAAAGGTTAGCACAGATGAGTGGTAAATAACTCAACTTCCTGTGCTTTGTGCTAGCCATGTTGAGCTGTAACAATAATAATAATAATGGATTGGAAATGGTGCAAGAAATTGAAATTTACCATACCATCAAATGGTATATTCATAAAACGGATTGCCCTGTCGACTTTCTCCCTGCAGAGGGGTAAGACCCCTCCCTCAACGAGTGTCCTGGATATGACACTAAACAATCTGATGGTGAGGTTCCAGGAGTACTGGCGCTTTGAGGAATGCGGAGTACCCCTTCATTGCCATCACTCCTAAGTCCACTCAGGCCCGGAGTGGTAGCATCTGATAGGGCCCTATCTATGGGTTAAATAGAACTAACAGCATACTTATGCTAAAATGAATTGTTTGAGTAAACTGAATAGCTTGAAATAGAAATGTTAATTAAATAATTTAATTAAACCGTACTTACATTTAAACTTTGTTCTTATGCTTAACTGAATTATTTGAAATAGAACTGCTTTTCGACATTAAAACTGTATTTACCCTTAACTGAATTGTTGCATATAACTGCTTGAATAGTTTGAAATGGAAATATTTTTGACAATTAAACTGTGTACTTATGCTAAACAGAATTGTTTTAAATAGAACAGATTATTTACATAAAAATGGATTTGGCGTTAAATAACCTACAAAGGTTGATACGGCATAAAGCCCAACAAACCAAACCAAAACAAATCATAAGACGGAAGTCAACCTGAAGTATGATTCACACAAAATTCTCTGGGATTCTGTAATAAAAATAACTCATCAAATTCCGGCCAGAAGTCCAAACCTTGTGATAATTGATTAAAAAAGAAAAGGAACCTGCCGAATCAAAAATCAGAACGCTCGTAGGAAAGAAAAACAAGTACTTAGAAATACTCCAAGTGGACTCCATCAAATAAACGAAAAAAAAAAAAAAAAGAAAGAGGAAAGAACAAAAGAGTATCTGAGACAAACGAATCCAAGCTCTGTAACAGGAATCTCATCAAGGAGATAAATACCTTTTCTGTTACCCTCGTAAGATACTCGAGACCATTCTTGAAATGGACGAAGGAAGAACTTTAACGTATGGACCAGAGGACCAAGAAAGCTAATGATGATGCATTAGACTGTACATCTGAGAGTTGATTTTGACATACTAAATGTTTCATGAAAAGGAGAGAGGGGACTCAACAGCATTAAAAATAGCGTCGATAAATCGATACGTCGACTCGAAGACTACATAAAATATGCAAAGAAAGACTAATTATAGCGACCGGAAACAGCTCAGTAAACATAAACAAAAACAGAACAACAATAACTATGAAAAATGTAATGAGAAGAAAAACAACTGTACGGACATTTCAAACGACAAACTGATGAAACCTCAAACGAGAAGACCTTTACAAAATTAAGAAAGGGAAACTTCAAGAGAGAAACTGAAGCACAAAACACCGTTAGGACAAATTTATCTTAAAGCAAAAACAGATAATACACAACAGAATATCAAGTGTAGGTTAGAGACGAAACGATTATACACTTTTAATGGTTTCAATTATTGATATCTAACACAGCTAATTTTGAAGTATTTTTCCAATCACGAATATTGTTTCCTGCAATCAATATTACGAATCTTTTGTAATCGATCATAGTTTTAAGAGACCCAAAATTCAAAATGTTTTGAAATGTGTAACACTATGTAGGTGGTCCGCCAAGCAGACGATCCCTTTGTCTGTTTAGGCGCGAAACCAGACAAAGGATTTGGACCCGAGATCTCGACGTGACCGGAAGTTGGAAGGGAACACCAGTCAGAGGTTTGGACAAAGCGACTGAGAAGCAGGAGTTGGCGAAGGTTAACGCGAGTGGCCAGTCGACAAAGGAAAGCAGAGAGACAAGTTGGCATGAAAGAGGGTCCAGAGCAGTGAGGAAGAACGGTCAGGATAGGTTGGCATTCATAGTAGCTTTGTAGAAGTTTCGCTAGAATTCCACGCTAGCGTTAGTCTACATACGCACACAGGAAATACAGAGTGTTACATAACACCCCTTCTTGCGCTTGAATTAACCCAAGCATATTGCTCGTTTGTTCGTTTGTTCTCTTTCCTCCCACTCCCTTGATTCTATTTCTTGTAGCTATGAAGAAATGTGCGATACCACTATCGGAACCACTAGTTGATCACCGGCCAAGAAGCGAAATGGTTCGAAGAAGTTAATGTGTCGTGGGGCTGAGTGGGCACCGTCACAAATGAATATAGCTATAATTTGAAATCTTAGGGAAAGTAAAAATAAGGATAAGTACCTCGACCTTGCCAGAGAATTGAAAAAGCTGTGGAATATGGAAGTAACGATTAAGCCACTAATATTTTTATAGGTCTGATGTCACTAAGTCATTGCAAAATATTAACCACCTCAAATACATGGATGACATTAAGTTATGTGCTAAGAATGAAAAAGAATTCGAAACCTTTTTAGCAACTATAAGAAACTACAGCCAAATTATAGCAATGTATAGCGATGGGGATAAAATTATTATAATTATTATTATTGTTGTTGTTGGGTTTTTGGTTTAAGGTTTAAGTTGGTTTTGCTGGTATTACTTTGGTTGCGTTGGTATTTCGTTGGTAGTTATCCCCTCGCTAAATGTTGATGGAAAATAAAGGTGGTGGAGAAGAACAAAGACGTCGTTAGGTTTTAAAGGAAGGTTTAATGGCAGCATGAAGTAAAGGGTTTTACGCTGGTATGCTGCGATCCTCGCAGTAAAGAAAGAATGTAGGAAGTTGTTAGAGAGTATCATCTAGTTTGTTTTTAACTAAAACTCCTTGGTCTAGAAGAATAGACCCAAGGGACCCATTAACTAGATGGCTCCCCTCATTATGGTTGATGTGGCTACTACTATTTGGGAACAGACGAATAGACGACCGTTCCCATTGGGGATTTCTGAGCGAGAGAGGGATTCGCGGGCTTTCTTCAATTTTTGCTGCTGTTAGGAAATATGGTTCGGGATGAATAGGACAAGTCATCCTGATTGGGTGAAAATGTTCGACGACTCTAACGGTCAAATTAAATTACGCGCCAAACAAAAATTTGAGTTTCTTTCTGCTACAAATGTTAATCTGGAATTGAAAAATATGCCAAGCCTATAATCGTTATGTTCACGTAAAAGAGCATGCTAATAAGTAAAGCGAGCATGTATTAAGAGAGAAGAATAAAGGTTATATATTAGATTAAAACTAGTAACGATGATCATTAAATAAGTTTCCAGACTTTTTTCGTATGGATACTTTTATTTATAGTACACACATGAAACCCTAGTCCCCTTTGAAGTAATCTCCTCCGGCTGCAATGCACTTGTTTTACTGTTTCAACAACTTCTGGAAGGCCTCATGAAAGTCCTCTTGTGTGAGCGTGTCCATGACCTTCGTCACAGCCTCTTTCATCTCCACAATTGTCTCATAACGACAGCCTCTGATCTTAGGGAATAACCAAAAGTCCCAGGGAGCAAGCTCTGGACTATAGGGATGCTGAGGAACTGTCTTGATGTCCATCTTGGTCAAATAGTCTGTGACGAGGATGGAGTTGTGGACTGGTGTATTGTCCTGCTGGAAATGCCACTGACCCGATTTGAAGAGTGCTGGCCTCTTCCTAAGGAATATCTTCCTGAACTCCCTTAAAACCATAACCGTAACCATAACCCTAACCCTTTGGCCAATAAACTCTGGTGTATTGACTTCCTTACTCCTCCCACACCTCTCATCATCCCCCACAGACTCCCTGCCTTCCTTGAATCTCTTATGCCACTCAAAAACTGATTCTTGATTCATGTAATATAGTCCAAAAACAGTCTGAAGCATTCCATACGTTTCTATGGCATCATTTTTTCCAAGTTTAAAACAGAATTTTATTGCTTATCGTTCTTCTAAAGTGCCCTCACGTCCAGATTGCTATTGCTACCGACTCCCTGAGTGGATTATAGTCAAATATCATATCCTTATTGGAAGAGTCCATTGTGTATCGAAAAAAGGGATGATAACCCAACGCTATCTATCTAAGCTCTTCCATTATCTATCTATTTATCTATTTATTATCATATTTACCCAACCCCTCTGCTCGGGCAGGATATGACACAAGGTCAATTTTTTAAGCGGAGTTTAACAGGTTTGAATTCAGAGTTTTCCTTCTCCTAGACTAGTTGCATCACCAAGGCTGAAGAACCTAGTCTGCCCTACTATTTACCCAACGAAGCAGATCTGTCTGCAGATGACTATGTATTAGTGCTATGTGAAATGCAGTCAGTCTCGTCCATGATTTGAACTCGTGTCACCGTGTCCATTTCCTATGACGATAACCATTACACCACAGGTACCTCCACTATTAATTATAGTCTCTTCATATCTATCTAGATAGATAGATTGATAGACTGAGATATCTATTTCAGTCTGTTCATATCTATTTATCTTAAGAAGCTCATATCTATCTATCTATCTATCTATCTATCTATCTATGCTCATTTCTATCTATCTATCTATCTATCTGTCTGTTATGTCCCCGGGAAAGGGCACAAAATAAGTTAGTGAAACCCATATTAAGAGAGAAGATTAAAGGTTTTTCATTGCAGTAAAACAAGTAATACAATATCACCTGTATAGCTCTTGCTACCAACTCCTGGAGTGGATTACAGTCTATTATTAATCCTTACTGGAAAAATCCATCTTGCATCGAAAATTGGGATAATACGAGAGGAATTTCTGGATGTGTGTGGTATTTATTGAGCCTATCGCAATCCTATTCCTGTTATGCATTTGTCTTTCTAAGGATGAAACCAGCACAGAATGTGTCGGTAAGGGAAAAGAAAGTCCATTTAGACTAAAACAATACATTTTATATCTACACAGAGTATACATAATGAAGAAACATGACATGCATAGTACACATAATTAAAACACCTGACATACTGATCCAAACCCTTAAAAAGGTACGTAAGCTGTTCCACAGAACCCATGGGCCAATAGCAGCGGTTAAAAACGTACATATTTCTGGTGTAGGGAAACGGTCCGTGAGAGATAGATTTGCACGCATGTGCTGGTCGTAAAAGCGGAGACGAAAAGCAGGTCCTTTCCGGCCGGTGTCTACTACCAAAGAGAGAGAACTTGTTTCTCGAAATGTCACATGACCAAACTATCACGTAATTCTTGGAAGCTCCGCCTACAGTTCCCAAAAAAGGAAGACCACGTTTAGTCCCACAAAAATAATGAAAAATAGAAAACGAGAAATAAGAGAAGAAATAGAACTGGCGAATAAGGAAAGCATCAGAATATTGGGAGAAAAAGTAAGCTAATCGAGGGTGACCCGAAGGCTCCCTTTTTCAATAGCTACTACACCGAGGTGTTGGGAAGGGCGCTACTCCATTACCTGGATTGCTCCACTTTACTCTTGATCAGTATCTTTTTATGGTAAGTGTTAAGCTAGGTGGCATCATGTACCATTTTTTGAGCCTTTGGTATGATTTGACCTGGGATTGAACTCCGGTCTTCCGGACCATTGGTGAACACTCTACTCATTAGAGCCTGAAAATATGATAAGATACCATCAAGAAAACAAAGATGAAAGACGAAGACAGGAGTAAATCTAAAGAACGAGTAAAACTTTTTGCAGTCAAACTCAATAGCAGAAATCTTATCTGTAGTAAGATACTCTGGACCCTTCTGAAAATAGATTAGGGAGGTACTCAGATATATGAATAATAGAACTTGACGGCCATGCACAAGACCTTACATAAGAGAGATTACATAGACCGAATATGAATCAAGAAAAGAGGGGGCTCACCGCAGTTGTAGCAATTCTGAGAATTGAAGAATATATATTCGAACAAAGAAAGATTGATTTCAGCAGACAGTAACAACAAAAACGAATTTGCAACAGTTATTTCTAAAAAGAATTCTTGAAAACAAAAATTGGTAGAAAAATAACTTTGAGTGAAAAACTAAAATCATTGTGCATGAGTTTTACCCGGATATGGTTACGCAGAGGAAACTTGAAGAGAGAAACTGAGTTAAAAAATAGCAGCCCAAAATAATGTCACAGGGACTAATTATATCAAAGTAAAAATTGGTGGTACATTGTAGAAAAGCAAGGGAAGACCATGTGCTGATAGAGATGAAACTGTTAATAACTAAATAAAAAGTAAGTAAAGTTAGCGACCATTGTCGAGGGTCACCCGAAGGTTTCCCTTTCAATCGCTACTACACTGAGGTGTAGGGGATGGCGCTACTTCTTTTCCTGGATTGCTCAACTTTACCCTTGATCCTTACCTTATTGTGCTGAGTGCTAAACAAGGTGGCATCAAGTACCATTTTTTGAGTCTTATGTATGACTCGACGTGGGATTGAACCCCTGTCTCTCGGACCATTGGCGACCACTCTAATCATTATGCCAATGGCCTGATTGAATAACTGAATAAGCACTTGAAACAACATGGCATGTAAGGAATATAATTTTTTTATTAAGCTCATATGATGGAAAAAATTTCAAAGATGTCATGAACAAATTCAGGGAAATTTCTTCGATGACTGAACAATGATACCACAAATTTAAACTAAAATATTCAGAAAAAATGATATAAAACTTTACAAAAACCGAATACATATTTTAAAATGAGTAATTTACTTCTTTTTTTGTTTTTGCTTACATTCGGCACAAAGCCATAAAGAAGGGATCACACCAGGAGGCCTGGACTCACTCTTGAAGGTCTAGCTTGTTAACTATTGTAACATCTGAAAAGCCCAAAGTAGTAATTTACTATGGTTTTTGTTTAGATATAGCACAAGGTCGTATGAATGGGGGACATTGTAAGACCCGAACTCCCTCGTGAAGGTTGGCTAATCCAGCTTGCTAACCATTACACCATCCGTGGCCAAAAATACGTATTTATAAATGACCATTTTTATTAACATTATCTTGTAGACAGCGTCTATTCGAGCGCGTAAAATCGTCTTGCGACCCATGCCCTTGCACCAAACATCGCAAAACTGGGAATATTTCTGCAGCATTGCAGACACGTCCGTTTCACGGAAAGGAAAACATTACAGGACTAGATGTGTGCAGTAACCTTCCTCTCCACCCACATCACAATCACTTACCCCAATATCTGCGATCGCGTATGTGTCAAACTACCTTCAGTCATCACAGCCGAGCAACCTGTCAACCCTCATTATGGAATTAATTTCGGATTATCTCGTTTCAGTCTCGCGAGATGTACACCATATTGTATGCATCCACATTGCCGGCGTCTTAATAATACGGCAAAGACGTACCGCATTTACCGAGAAGAGATCGGAGTATCTTCGTTCGGTCTCTCCGTGTTCGGCAAAATTAATTAACAGGCTTAGAAAATGCTCATTTGGCTTGCGTTGGCATCATGTCAGCTAATGATATCATGCTCACCCTTGACCAGTCAGCTGGGCTTTTTATTTGTCGCTGCCTCCCACCAGACACGACTTGACACAAGGTCAAAAGCCCGAAGGCCGATTAAAGTGGGGTTAAAGGGGAGGGGAGATCGGGAACGAATCTAGACTCGAACCCTGCTGGTCAGTGCTGCTCGTCGGCTCACTTAGTGCAATGTGAGCCTGATGAGGCAAGCAGTTTCACGAACCCAAATGTGGGTCCGGGCACGTATGCCAGTTTACGGCTTAAACTAGACGCTCGGTCTAGTGCCGTACATGGGTGACAAAGGAGACAAAAGTGCAGCTCGCCCACCCGAAGGTAGCCTAGTCGAAACTAGGTGCCTAATAAAAGGCCCCAAGTCTGCCATTGTTCCTTTTGCAGAGCCACGCTCCAGACCGAAGTCCAGAACAGGCTCCGGGGTGTCCGCAAAGGACCCTGTAGAATACACCGACTGCATCTCTGCAAAGGGGTAGCCCTCCAACGAGTATTGTAGATATGACACAATACAATCTGATGGTGAGGGTCCATTGATGATGGAGTTTTTGAGAATGCGGAGTAACGCTTCATTGCCATCGCTCCCAGGGCAATTCTGGCCCTGAATGGTAGCACCTGATATGGGTCAAAGAGAACTAACCCAGTACTTATGCTAAACTGAATTGCTTAAAATAGAACTGTTTTGACACTTGAACTGTGTACTTATGCTAAAATGAATTGTTTGAAATGGAACTGTTTTTGACATTGAAACTGTACTTACGCTAAACTGAATTGATTGAAGTAGAATTGTTTTTGATAAAACTATACTTATACTAAACTAAACTGTTTGATTTAGAACTGTTTGACTCAACTGAATTGCTTTAAATAGAAGTGATTTTGACAATTAAACTGTGAACTTATGCTAAACTGAATTGTTTGAAATAGAACTGTTTTGACATTTAACTGCGTAAACAAAATCTCTACTTAAAATAAATATATTTGGTTGAATCAGAACTGTTTGACTAGACTGAATAGCTTGAAGTAGCAGTGATTTTGACAGTTAAACTGTGTACTTATGATAAACTGAATTGTTTGAAATGGAACTGTTTATTTGTATAGAAATGGATTTGGCATTAAATAACCTACAAAGGTTGATATGCCATAAAACCCAAGCAACTTGTCTCCCATGGTAGTTGGTTGCTTTATTAGTTGTTTCATTTACCTTTAGGTTATTTTAAGCTGAAGTCAATTTAACAATTATTGGGAGATGTATTTTCGTAATCAGGAGATTATTTGTATACGTCTAAAAAACGAAATCAGTCCGCGTTTTTTTAATGATTTCAAATTGAAACCTAATCTTTAAAAAAAAAAACTAGTCAAGTGCAAGTAATACAGTTAGAGAATTAATTATGCCCACAGTTATTTTAAATAAGTAAAGACGTCGAACCTACTTGTAATATCAATATTTTAAGAGTCAATGCAAGAAGAAGTGAAAATTGATTCATAAAACGAGAGTGACTTGGTAGATTGTTCGGAACAGTAATATTATAAACAGGACTTTGGGTTCAAGCAACCAAAAGTTATTTTTCGTTTAGTTGGTTTTTGATGAATTATTTTGGTGTATTGCCTAGTTGTTCGATTGCATGATCGGTTAGTTTTACTGCATGTCAACTTTTGTTGGGTTATAATATACTGATGTCAGTTTAATAATCATGGTCTTCAACTATATACTGTATTAAAATTTTTTTTCAAAATCATTTTAAAAAGATAAACACTTCATACTGCGTCAAAATATCATCGTTTTACGAGCCAATGAATAAATAAAGTTCACAATTATTCTAACAGTTAAACACTTCATACTGCGTCACAATATCAACGTTTTAAGAGCCAATTTATAAATATAGTTCACAATCATTATAACAGTTAAACACTTCATACTGCTTCACAATATTAACGTTTTAAGAGCCAATGTATAAAGTTCACAATCATTTTAACAGTTAAACACTTCATACTGCGTCACAATATCAACGTTTTAAGAGCCAATTTATAAATATAGTTCACAATCATTATAACACTTAAACACTTCATACTGCGTCACAATATTAACGTTTTAAGAGCCAATGTATAAAGTTCACAATCATTTTAACAGTTAAACACTTCATACTGCGTCACAATATCAACGTTTTAAGAGCCAATTTATAAATATATTTCACAATCATTATAACACTTAAACACTTCATACTGCGTCACAATATCAACGTTTTAAGAGCCAATGTATAAAGTTCACAATCATTTTAGCAGTTAAACACTTCATACTGCGTCACAATATCAACGTTTTAAGAGCCAATTTATAAATATAGTTCACAATCATTATAACACTTAAACACTTCATACTGCGTCACAATATTAACGTTTTAAGAGCCAATGTATAAAGTTCACAATCATTTTAACAGTTAAACACTTCATACTGCGTCACAATATCAACGTTTTAAGAGCCAATTTATAAATAAAGTTCACAATCATTATAAAAGTTAAACACTTCGTACTGCATTTCAATATCAACGCTTTAAGAGCCAATTTATAAATAAAGTTCACAATCATTCTAGCAGGTAAACACTTCCTCCTCATCATCATCATCATGTCGTGCCGCTAGCACGGATAGAAACACTTCGTACTGCGTCCAAATATCTATGTTTTGAAAGCAAATATATTAATAAAGTTAAAAATCCTTTTAAACAGGTAAACACTTCATACTTAGATTAAATATTCCTGAATTTAGAGCCAAAGCAATGTTCAATAAAATTTTTTTTTTAATTATTTACAAGACGTCCTAACGGGTTTCAACATGAAATCAGTCCAGTTGGCTGGGGCTGCAGAATACATGGACTGCATTTACGCAAAGGGGTAAGACCCCACCCCAATGAGTGTCCTGATATGACATTAAGCAACTTGATGGTGAGGATCCAGTAATGCTGGAGATTTGGGGAATGCGGAGTACCCCTTCACTGCCATTGCTCCCAGGTCCACTCTTTCCCGAAGTGGTAGCATTTGATAGGGCTCTAGCTATGAGTCAAATAGAACTGTTTAATATTTAAATTGAGTGCAAACAAATGACTTATGGTAAATTGAATTGTTAGAAATAGAACTGTTTGACATTTAACTGTGTGCAAACAATTTACTGGTGTTTAATTGAATTGTTAGTGGCATGTAACAGTACTTAGAACTATTTAACTTTGCTGACTTATGTTTTCAAATCCTATATATCTAACATATATGTATAAACGGAATTTGGCATTAAATAACCTCCTATAGTTGATATGTCATAAAACCAAGCAAAACAAAACCAACATAAAAGCTTGCTCAGAATAAAACTGATACTTTTGTAGCAGGTCAAATTCAACGTTCTATTAATATTCCAAACTCAGTGGCATCCAGGAAATGTCCATAATAATGTTATATTTTGACCTTCGACCCAGCCAAAAATGCCATTCAAAGTGATGCACCGGAAGGAAGTGACACATTCCAATAGCAGTTATGAGAGGAAATCGCGCAGGTGAGCTCTGCTGATAATATGGGACAAGGTGAAGGTCCCACTTCAGAGTGATGCACTGGAAGAGAGTGACCTGTGAACTGCATAACAGTTATTTCCGCTTGATGACGATCAAACATGCCATTCCAAAGATTGAGTGGTGAATTGAGTGGACGTTGAACTATTATATAACTCAGTCAAGACAAGAAGTCAGATCAGTTGGAGTTATAGACGAGATGTGGTAGGGAAGGCCACACCAGGCCGAAGGGGCCCTTGGAGCCCCTGATGAGTTGGAGTCCAGAAAAGTTGCTGCTAAGATGTGGTAGCGAAAGCCACTCCCGGCCGAAGGGGCCCTCGGAACCCCCGATGGTGTTTGGAGACCCGTTGGTGACAAGATGCGGTAGAGAAAGCCAGCACCCAGCTGAGTGGACCTCTGGGCCTCCGGTTGAGCAGCCCTGGAGAACGAGAAAGACACAACGCTGACGGCCATAAGAGAGGGGGTCAATATATTGCAGTTATGTTCGGTCTCCAACTCCCTCTCACACGCAAACCTTGAATAACCTTTTCGAACCCTTACAATAAAGTGAGAGGTACATATATTTTTAAAGGAACCTTCTCTCGTCGTTATTCATTGCGTCAGTATGCATCCAGCATATATATGTATAATGTGTTTGTATAGTTAATCATGTTCATGGTTATTGAGCGGCTATACAACAATAAGACAGATCCTTTCATATACGTAATTCCAAACCAATGTTCAATCAATATTTTTAATTGATTATTCGCTACCTAAACAGTATCGAAATTGAAAAACATTTCTTTCATATTAAACTTCATATAAATATACAATTAAAATATTTTATTGAAGGCAGTTTCTGATTTTTTTTTTCAATGATTCTTATTTCATCAGAATATTGATAACGGGATATTATTTTTTCGAGAAATTGGATTTTACTCAAGGATTCTTATTGGAAGTATAACAATACAAGAATAGTCTAATCCTGTCGGGGGGGGGGTCCTCGTGGCGTAATGGTTAAAGCGATGGACTGCAGAATCGTAGTAAGCGAGTTCGTACCCCAGTCGCGCTAATGTTCACTTTCGGGCAAATACCCTTGGAAAAGGTATGAACCCCCTTATCCTCCCAGCTATGGGTTAAATAGTACCACTACTTTTCTTTTAGAAGAATGGCTTTGGCATTAAATAACCTACAAAGGTTGATATGCCATTAAACAAAGAAACCAAACCAAACCTAATCCTATCGGCGAGGGTTAAAAAAATTTGTCTTTACAATTCCCCTCTCAATAAAAGGGAGTGTCCTGGGTATGACACTAAACTGCGTCTAATAGTAAGGCTCTTGTTCAGGATTCGACATCATAGTAAACATGTTCGAAAGCCAGTCACAATATTACATTCACTTTCAGATTAATACCAAAAGGCATGAACTACATATTCCCCTAGCAATGTGTTCAACAAGACCTTTTTGACTAATACGTTAGGAATGGTATGAAACTTTTATTCCCCTAGATATGTTTTCAATAGGACCTTTCAAACTGATACCCTAGGGAAAGGCATGAACCTTCTTTTATTCCTAATCAATTGGTTAAATAGAGCAATAACTCTTCTTCTGAAAGCATTGTCTTGTCATCGAATAACGCACGAATGTTTATATCCAATTAAACAAACAAACAAAACAAAACCAGTTCTGAAGATTTGAAAGTACCCCATCATTGCCATAACTTCCAAGCCTACTCTGATTCGAAGTAGTACTATCTGTTAGAATCTCAAGGGTTAAATAGGTTTGTTTAAAAATCATTCTTTTTCGATAGGATAAAAAATCTTTAGTAACATCAACAAAAAAATGTAAATAGGAAAGAATAATAACCGTGATTCCCAAACATCTAGACATAAGATAACCGAAGATGCGTTGACATGCCGTTAAAACCAATCAATCCAGCGAATTAGCAAAAATTGTCAGCTCTGTCACAATCTAGAGGTGGCCTTTTAGTGAGTTTGTGATGAAATCATCATTACAGACCCCACCCAAAACAATTCTAAACTATGAAGCCAATATTCGTCATTAAAACTGTCAACAGGAATTAGATATTCTTGTTCATCTTTCATCTATCAAAAAAAAAAAAAAAAAAAAAGAACGAAATGAAATAAACATTTAAGAAAGTAAAAAAAATCTTGAAATAAGAAAAAAACAAATCGAAAAGGCTTTTATCACATTCTTTAAAGTTAAAAAAATAAAAAAAGAGAAACTTTAACAAATATTTGACGTAAACTAAAAAGAAAATAAGTTAAGCTTTGAATTAAAAAAAAGCATACAACAATTGCTGAAATAGCGAAACATTGGTAAGTTTTTGTGTGAAGTGAGTGAATTTCTTGAGCAACTGACAAGCGTCAAGAAATACTTTTTTTCTCTATTTAATTCCATTTCAGTCTTTGATTCTGAGAAATCGTCTTCCTCAATTTTGACAGAAAATATGAAAGTGCGTAGATGTAAAAAGTGTTTTGCTATTTCAAATATGTAGACACATTCACATTAGCAACTCTGTCTATTGAGATGATCAATAAAACTCGTATTCCTATTCTACAAGTTCATATATATATATATATATATATATATATATATATATATATCTGTTTGTGCATACATATTTGTGTGTGTAAAATATATGTACTTCTGTGTGTATATAGATATATATTGCTCTACTCCTATTGCTCTATTCCTATTCTACGAGTTCATATATATATATATATATATATATATATATATATGTATACTAGTTCATATATATATATATATACTAGTTCATATATATATATATATATATATATATATATATCTGTTTGTGCATACATCTTTGTGCATGTAAAATATGTGTTTCTGTATGTAAATAGATATATATTGCTCAGTCGACTGGGATTACAGAATTCACTAACTGCTTCTGTGACGAGAGTAAGACACTGAATTGTTTGAAACGGAGCAGTTTTTGTATGCTAAACTGAATTGTTTGAAATAGAACTGTTTTGACATTCACCTGTGAGTAAACAAAAACTATTCTTATACTAAATTGAATTGTTTGAATCAGAACTATTTGGCTGAACTGAATTGCTTGAAATAGAAATGTTTTTGATAATAAAACTCTGTATTTATGCTAAACTTGACTGTTTGAAATAGAACTGTATAAAAATGTGTACCATACCCACGATACGGATATGTGAAGCGTACATAGAATGTTCATATATATATAGACATAGAACATAGAAATCTCGAAACACGAAAAACACTTACGACTTCTTAGTTCAGGTACAAAACATTTTATTACCTTTGAGTTTAAATGTTCTTCGACATAAGGAAGAGAGAGAGAT
>CAUZXS010005945.1:2500-76444 GCA_963585895.1 Sepioteuthis lessoniana
TACCTCTCTGCAGAGATGCAGTCAGTGTATTCTGCAGCCCAAGCTGACTGAACCACTAGGTAAATGTAGGTGTGGTAATATGATGGTAATCGACATTGGAAATTAAGTTGGTGAGTCTAATTCAAATCATGAACAAGGCTGTTTGAATTTTACTGTGCATTTATAGGGAAAGGCATGTTTCTAGCAATTGTAAGGCAGACTGGACTCTTTAGCTTTGTAGCTGATTATGTTGGCAAATCAATCTAAGAATATTAAGATCTCTGAATTCAAAACCAGCAACTCAGCCTAATAAAAACTTACTTTTGAGAGAAATTGCAGCACTATTTCTGACATGGTGTGTAGCATTGGATCTATGCACCACAAGTAATCAACAGTACCACAGTGATAACTAGGTAGACTACACTACTTAATCTCTGTCTCTTACTCTTTTGTTTTTTCCATAGCTCATTACAATATTCTATACTTCAGTTTTCTCCCAACTCTGTGACAATTTGTGCTCTTTTTCTTTTTCAATTTTTCTTTAACTTATCCTCTCTTTGCTTTCTTCAATCAAGGCTTTCTTTCTCTTCATCTAAGTGATTTGAAAGGGTTTAAATCAACTAATGCCCATATAGACAAACAGATGTATACAAATAAACTTGTCGAATATTATGAGAATGTAATGAATAATTCAATAATACAACAAAAAAAAAATATTACTTTAATTTCTTACTCTTAAGTAAAACCTTCACAAATTTAATTTCAATGAAAAATATCATTTTTCATGAAATTCATGAAAAACAATCTTTTTATTTTACTTTGCCATTTTTCTTTTTCCCTTAACTTTTTAGAATACTCAGTGTTAAAAATTAAAACCACATTAAACATATAGATGTAAACTTATTTTAATAAGTAAAAGTATTTAATAAATATTTATATATGTTGAGAGAGAAGATATATTTCAACTCGAGATGTTAAAATGTGTAACATTATAAAAAATAATTCAAAAGAGAAAAGTTTGCTAGAAAAAGTGTTGATACCACTTCTACGGAGCAGGCATACAACTCAGAAAAATATTAAATTATTAACACAAAATCTGATACCTTAAGTTTCATCTGGTGTAGGGATTATATATATATATATATATATATATATATATATATATATAAGCGAGAGAGAGAACCAATTCTAGTAATGGCACTATTAAATGACACATTCTACCTGAATGTTTTTATATTTTCATAAGACTATTGCCAGAGAGTGGGTTTGTAGAAATACCACAAAGATTTCATAAAAAAACTAAAATCAGTCAAT
Organism: Sepioteuthis lessoniana; assembly: GCA_963585895.1. Taxonomy (NCBI): domain Eukaryota; kingdom Metazoa; phylum Mollusca; class Cephalopoda; order Myopsida; family Loliginidae; genus Sepioteuthis; species Sepioteuthis lessoniana. Next base: position 3,794 of record CAUZXS010005945.1, read on the forward strand.
GCTTAAAATAATGCTGCTTGAAGTAATGCAAAAATTTGAACAGGAATTAAAAAATCTGATCAATTAATAAGTTTGAAATAATTAAGAAAAGGAAACCAGGTTTAAATAAAAGTGTATCAATTTGACCACTTATGACACTGTATGAAATATATATATATATATATATATCGGACAACAAACTGTGAAGAGATAAGAAAAATTCATTTTTATCCATACTTTTATAGTTTCTTTTTATTAATCCACTCATGATAACAGCAAATTCATTACAATGGTACTTTTAAATTCTAGAGGGTAACATAACTGGAGTAGATTGTATCTTCATGTAAGATTTATTCATGATTCTGGTTTAACATCTCATGTAAAGTTGAATTTTTTTTTTTAGATATATGAGAGGCTGAAAAGTTCTTAGTCCAACCATGAAGGAAATTATTTATTTTTGTTGAAAGGTTACAGAAAATTGAACAACAAAGTACCAAATGTATTGATCTGATGAATGAATATGTGGAATAATATGCATATTTGACTCTGGTTCATTCTTGATCAAGCTGAGAACTCAGCACTTCATCATATGTGGAAAAACAAGTAATAATGTATCATCATGTCATGCTGATAGCACAAATTTCCCTAACTCTTTCTCGCCATCCATCTATCCTTCATTGCTTCTGGCAGGTCCTCTAAACTACATCCTGTGTCTATACAAAACCGTTGTGGATCGGTTCTAGTTGGTTGTCCAACACTTGCACATCCGTCTAAATGGGGCCATAGGAGAAATTGCTTATGAGTTTGTTCTTATTTCTCCAGTAGTGTGTCCTGCATGTCTAGTCCATCCTATTTGCACGGTTTTAGAGATAGGAGGTAGATGGCCGTACAGCTGCTGCTTTGTGGGATTTACTTTCTGGTTATTCTCGTGTGTCTTTTGCAAAAAAAGTTGGAGAGTAGAGCAGCTGAAATATTGCCAACATAACAACTAGGACGAGGGCAATAGTCTGAGATACAAGAATCATTCAATAAGTTTCCAGACTTTTTTTGTATGGGCACTTTTATTGATAGTACACACATGAAACTCTAGTTCCCTTCGAAGTAATCTCCTCTGGCCACAATGCACTTGTACCATTCTTCTGGAAGGCTCCATGGAATTCCTCTTGTGTGAGCGTGTCAATGACCTTCATCATAGCCTCTTTCATCTCCTCAATTGTCTCATAATGACAGCCTCTGAGCTTAGGGAATAACCAAAAGTCACAGGGAACAAGGTCTGGATTATAGGGAGGTTGAGGAACTGTCTTGATGCCCATCTTGGTCAAATAGTCTGTAACAAGGATAGAGTTGTGGACTGGTGCATTGTCCTGATGGAAATGCCACTGATCCGATTTGAAGAGTGCTGGCCTCTTCCAACGGAATCTCTTCCTGAACTCCCTTAAAACCTCAACATGATAACCCTTACCCTACCCTTTAGCCAATCAACTCTTGTGTATCGACTTCCTTACTCCTCCCACACCTCTCATCATCGCTCACAGACTCCCTTCCTTCCTTGAATCTCTTATTTCGCTAAAATAACTGATGCTTGATTCATGCAAGATGCTCCAAAAGCAGTCTGAAGCATTCCATACGTTTCTCCGGCATGTTTTCCAAGGTTAAAACACAATTTTATTGCATATTGTTCTTCTAAAGTGTCCTCACATCCAGATTGCATTTTTGAAATTCAGCAGCTGTGACAATCAGGCTTTAGTAGGTTGTATTCCAATTGCTGTTGTAGCTGTTCATTTGAACCTGAAATCATAAAATTGGTCAGTCATCTCATAAGATGTATAGCAATAACATACTGAATTTTCAAGAGTTTATGACAATTTCAAATGCCTGTACAAAAAAGTCTGGTAACTTATTGAAAGCACCACATATGTGAATAACTACTCATCTCAGAAATTTAGACAGATATATTAACTGATTGGTCATTTCTGAGATAAAAAGAAAAATACTAATGTTTTCCCAAGTTTTAATTAAGTTCATTTGTTTTTTTTTTGTTTTTTTTCTTCTTTCTGTTTGTATTATGTGTATTTTGTTATACCTGAATAAATTTAATGAAGAAAAAAGCTCTTGAGATATTATCAAAAATTTAACAACAGGGAATGATTAAGTTTTGTTTTGTTTGGTTTTATGGCATATCAACAATTGAAGGTTATTTAATGCCAAATCATGTTTATACATATATTAGATATATAGAATTTGTAAACAGATTTTGTGGAAAACCTTTTTAAACAAGTGTGAGTTCTTTTTTGCTACACAGTTAAATGGTTTCAAGTATTGCTATGTTAAGAAGAAGACATCTCCACTTTTACTTCTCCAGCAGTGTATCCTGCATGTCTAGTCCATCTTATTTGCATGGTTTTAGAGATACAAGGTAGGTGGCCATAAAGCTAATGCTTTGAGGGATGTTGCTTCCAGGATTTGTTCAATATGACTCAAAGCATTCTTGTGCAATTTCTGTCAAGCTTTTCCTCTATAGGCTTAGTCAGCATCCATGTAGTGGATCTGTATAGTAGAATCAACATGACTCCTGCTTGGAAAATTTGCATTTTATTTTATCGAATAGGTTTAACTTCCATATGATAGACAACCTATCAATGGCAGTCCATGCCTTTGCTTGTCACACATTGATGTCACTTTCAGTAGATGAGACACTGGTTCCAAAGTAGATGAACTTGTCCACTAATTTCAGAGAGCTACCATTTAGTGTGGAGATGTCTCTTTTTTGATTAAAACACATGAACTCTGTTTTGTCTGCATGGAAGCCAATGCCACTTGCTGCTTGCTCCAGACTATGCAGCAGGGATTTGGCTAGGGTAGGTATATTTGTTAGAAGCAGTATGTCATCTGTGTAGTCTTCATCCATAATAGTTTGTGTGGGATATCATCTGCTTCTTGCCTTTTTTAGTGTAAAACCATTTTCTTTCATTAAATCAATCAACTTTTGAAATACATAGTCTAGGCAGATTATGAACAGATATGGAGCTAACATATCCCCTTGCAGAACACCAACAACAATGTCAAAGGAGTCTGTATCTCCATCTGATGCGTGAACTTTTACTTTTGTATTTTTATAGAGAGTCATTATGGCTGCAATAGTTTCTTTGGGGAGACTATAGGCTAGAAGTATTTGCTCCATCTTCCCTCTGTGTATGGAGTCAAATGCCTTGGTGAAATCTACAAATAAGAGTGTCGCCTCGAGGTTTTTTATATGAACTCCTAAGATTCAACAGATTGTCATAATCTGTGATGTCATGGATTGGTTTTTCCAAAAACCATTTTGATTTTTCCTAAAAATTTTCTCAATTTCTGGTTCAATGCAGTTGAGTAGCAAAGCATTATAAATCTTAGCTGTTATGGAAGAAGGGGTCATACCCTGGTAATTCTTGGCAATTCCAAGGTCACCTTTCCTGGAGAAAGGGAGTAAGCAGCCTTTTGTCCATCTGTCTATTGTGTTCTGGTAATATACAGTGTTGCATTATTGGAGTAGTAGGTTGTCAAATTTCCTTGTCTTCGATACTTCTAGAGGTATTTCATTAAGTCCAGCAGCTTTCCTATTTTAAATTTTTGTTAGTACTACTTCGAGTTCTCCTTGATGTCAAGTTGATGATTAATTTTTGAGATAGGTTTATCTGTAACTTTAGAAGATTTTCCAAGCAGATTCTTGAAATGTTCTTTCCACATGTGCATTCATTCTTCTTGGCTGGCAGCTTTTAGTTTAGCGCTTGAGGTGCTTTTCCTTTTACTCACTTCATCTACTATCTACCACGCTATACAAGATAGTCTATCTTTTACAGAGTTTCTAATTCTATTGATCTGGCTTTAGATGTATTCTATTTGGGTTTTTTTTTTGTTTTTTTTTTGGTATACGTTAATTAGTTTATTTTGTGCTGTCTTAAGTTTCTGAACATTGGCATTAGTTGGGTTCCTTTTATTACATAGGGATGCTGTTTTCATGTTTTTCCCTAATTGCTAATGTCCCCCAGGGAACTCTTGTTTTGTTTGGCTCTTAGTTTGGTTGGTATGCATTCTGCTGCTTTTTCCATATGGGCATGGACAAAATTCTCATATTCATCATTTGAAGTAAATGCTTTGGACATCTCCTGAAGAACATCAAATTTGTTTCTAAGTCTTATCTTATATTTATCATTAATATTTCTGTTGTTGAGCAAGAACCAGTCATAGTATGTGGTTTTAATTGTTTGCATCATATTCCAGCATAGACTCAGACATATCTTTGCTGTGACAATTCGGTGATCGGAAGAAGAATATCCTCACAATTCAAAGCACTATTAATCCATTTCTTATTCATGAGGATGTAATCTATCTGTGCTTTAGCATTATTTGCGTAAGTCTAGGTCCACAGTTTTCCTTTCCTTTTCTGGAATTTAGAATTAAGGCATGTTAGACCATTTTTAAGTGAGAAATCCATTAGGTGTTCCCCATTTCTATTTGACAAGTTATGCAAGCTTAATTTGCTGCTTTCGTTTTTACCTATTTGAGCATTCATGTCCCTACCAATAATGAGGATGTCAAGTTTGGGGATGCTACAAACTAGGGAGGATAGCTCGCTATAGAAGGTGATGAGGTCAGTTTCATCACTACTATTTTTAGGACTGTAACAAGAGATTGTCGTTGTGCTGGGGTTGATGTTAAATGTAGCTACCATCATTCTGGGTTGTATTTCCTTGATACTATTAAGTGATTTTAGTGTGCAATGACTAAAAAGCATTCCTACACCTCCTATGATGACATTGACAGAGTTTTTCCATGTAGATGCTAAGCTAAATATCCATCCATTGCCAGAATCATGGTATTTTATTTCTACTTTACAGTGATGGTATCTGTGTTCTTGGCTTTTTTTACAGGTTTGGTTTGGTTTGGTTTTATGGCAAATCAACCTTTGTAAGTTATTTAATGCCAAATCCATTTTTATGTAAATAATTAGTTCTATTTCAAACAATTCAGTTTAGCATGAGTACACAGTTTGTCAAAAACATTTCTGTTTCAAACTATTCAGTTTATTCAAGCAGTTATATATAACAATTCAGTTTAGTGTAAGTACAGTTTCAATGTCAAAAACAGTTCAATTTAAAATAATTCAGTTTAGCATAAGCACGCAGTTTAAATGTAAGTAGAATTTAATTGTGAAAAACATTTCTATTTTGAGCTATTCAGTTTAGTCAAGCAGTTCTAATTTAGATAATTCAGTTTAGTATGAGTACAGATTTTGTTTACACACAGTTAAATGCCAAAACAGTTCTATGTTAAACAATTCAGTTTAGTATAAATGAAGTTTCAATGTAAAAAAACAGTTCTATTTCAAATAATTCAGTTTAGCATAAGCATGCAGTTTAAATGTAAGTACGACTTAATTGTAAAAAACACTTCTATTTCAAGCTATTCAGTTTAATCAAACAATTCAGTTTAGAATAAGTATGCCGTTAGTTCTATTTAACCCATAGATAGGGCCCTATCAGTTGCTACCATCCCGGGCCAGAGTGGACCTGAGAGCAATGGCAATGAAGGGGTACTCCACATTCCCCAAGGCCCCAGCATTACTGGAACCTCACCATCAGACTGTTTAGCATCATATCCAGGACAGTCATTGGGGGAGGGGTCTTACTCCTCTGCAGAGGTGCAGTCAGTGTATTCTACAGCCCCAGCCGACTGGGCAATACACAGAGTTAAATGTCAAACAGTTTTATTTCAGATAATTCAGTTCAGCATAAGTACACAGTCTAGATGTCAAAACAGTTCTATTTCAAGCAATTCAGTTCAGCATTAGTACACAGTTTTAATGACAAAACAGTTCTATCTTAAACAATTCAGTTCAGCATAAATATGCAATTTAAATGTATAAAAACAGTAAACGCCAACCACTCTTTAGTTCTATTTAATCCATAGATAGGACCCTTATCAGGTGCTACCATTCCGGGCCAGAGTGGACCTGGGAGCGATGTACTATGCTTTTACATTTAAGTAGTTTTTTGTTTAAGTTGTGTAGCCAATTTTTCAAACACTCAAACCTCAGCAGAATGTGCCCCTTGTTTACCTCCATTGCTCTTCATGCAGAATGTGCCCCTTGTTTACCTGCATGAAGAGCGATGCAGTTAGGACATATGGTTTGAGTTAGAGTCATGGTAATCTTTTGATGGCTATATTCTATCACATCAATAGACACTACCATGCAGCTTCCCATGGCTTCTGAGGTTTAACTTGTATTAAAAAAAATCTTCCTTCTATTCACTTAAGTGTTAAGTCCAACTTAGTAATCTTATTCTTAATTGTTTTTTGTCTCCTCCATAGTCTATCTTGTCAGTTTCATTGTCTTACTTAATTCATTTTGATAGTTGTTCATGTGACTTTAAGAAGATTCAATTCTTACAGGAAATATCTAAGACAGAAATAATATATACATATGCATATAAATACTACATGAGAAGACTTCTTTCAGCAGACTTTTTTTTAGCTTGGAAATAAAAGGATGAAATAAAACCAAATGCTAAAATATTAATTGTTCACTGCTTACAAAATCATAAACTAAGAACAATAAGCAACAGAAATAATTTGGTTATAATTATTTTTTAACACTAATTAAATTAGTTTATATTTTAGTAAACAAATATTTGAAATAAAAAATTTCAGTAAGAGAGATGCTTGCTTGCCAAAAAAAGGCTTTATCAGTAAAAAGTTATTTACCAAACCTAAGCAAGCACTAGTGAGTTTACACATAAGAGAAGCAGAAGATAGTTGTTAACCCAAAAATGTTTTAGCTGTTTTTACTAAAAATACACACAAAATATACTACTACTACTACTACTAATAATAATAATAATTGATAAATAAAAAGAGCTACCAATAAAACTTAAGTTTTACAAGCAATGAGTGATGAATATCCCAAAATAACTGAATATTAAAAGAAACAATAAGATATTAAGGAGTCGAAATGAATTTCTAAGGATTCTATTCATGTTCAAAGTGGATGATGCCCCTGAAGTTGATGCATGACTCTTCTGCAAAGAATTCTGAAAGATTCTTGGATCTGAGGAGCAATGCATTGAAAATCCTTATCCTTAATTATATCTGTCAATCTGTTTTTTAAGCTCTTTCCAAGGTTAATATAGAATTTGACCTGTGTGGATCTTCTCTCTGATGAGTTTGTTTGCAAAAAGCACTGAGTGCTTGCTGGTTTTATTAATTAAGTTGGTCATCAGTTGTTTGTTTAGCTGTGTTAACTCTTAACCTATTTTAAGGAAAGGGTAAATCTAGATGAGTGAACTGGTCACAAGGGTAAATTACAAGAAGCTACAGAACTATCACTCTATAAAAATGCCATATAAATTTTGGGGCTAAATATTCATATCAATGGAAAAAATATATCAAGCATTATGGACATAATTTACATATCTTAATATTCATAACATTTTAGATGATGCACGTTCTGGTTATTCTTGTGTGTCTTTTGCAAAAAAAAGTTGGAGAGTAGAGCAGCTAAGATATTGTCAACATAACAACTAAGATGAGGGCAATAGTCTGAGATATGGGAATAGTGTCATTGATAACTACTCATCTCAGAAATTTAGACAGATATATTAACTGATTGGTCATTTCTGAGATAAAAAGAAAAAAAGAAAAATACTAAAATTTTCCCAAGTTTTAATTAAGTTCATTTGTTTTTGTTTTTTTTTTCTTCTTTCTGTTTGTATTATGTGTATTTTGTTATACCTGAATAAATTTAATGAGGAAAAAAGCTTTTGAGAAATTATCAAAAATTTAACTACAGGGAATAATAAAGTTTTGTTTGGTTTGGTTAGGTTTTATGGCATATCAACCATTGTAGGTTATTTAATGCCAAATCATGTTTATACATATATTAAATATATATGATTTGCAAACACATTTTGTGGATAACCTTTTTAAACAAGTGTGAGTTCTTTTTTGCACAGAGTTAAATGGTTTCAAGTATTGCTATGTTAAGAAGAAGACATCTCCACTCTAAATAATGGTTCTCTGAAATTTATGGACAAGTTCATATCTCATCAAGTGAAATTGATATCAATATGCACCTGGCAAAGGAGTGAACTGCTATTGATAGACTATCAATTGTATGAAAGTCTGATCTATCTGATAAATGAAAATGGAATTTCTTCCAAGCAGCAGTTGTGTCAATACTACTGTAAGGATGCACCACATGAATGCTGACAAAACATATAGAGAAAAAACTAGATGGGAAATGCACAAGAATGTTACAAGCTGTACAGAACAAATTCTGAGAGCAACACTCCATGAAACAGGTGTATGGCCACTTACCTCTCATCTCTAAAACTATCCAAATAAGACGAACGAGACATGTGGGACACTGCTGTTGAAGCAAGGATGAAATCATAAGTGATGTTCTCCTATAGACTCCTTCACATGGATGTGCCAGTGATAGCTGACCAACAAGAACTTACCTACAAAAGCTCTGTGTGGACATAGGATGTAGTCTGGAAGACTGACCAGGAGCAATAGATAATAGGTATGAATGGAGAGAGATAGAGAGAGTCAGGGAAATACATGCTAGCAGCATGACTTGATGATGATGATAGCTGCTATGTATCACTAACAATCCAATTAAACATCAATCATTACATACAGTTAAGTGATCAAACAGTTCTATTTCAACAATTCAATTTAGCATAAGTCATTCGTTTGCTCACAATTTTAATGTTAAACAGTTCTATTTGACCCATAGATATGATCCTATCAGTTGCTACCACTCCCGGCCAGAGTGGACCAGGGGCAATGGCAATGAAGGGGAACACTATTCCCCAACGCTCTAAGACTGGAGCCTCACCATCAGATTGTTTAGTGTCATATCCAGGACAATCATTGGGAGCAGAGATGCAGTCAATGTATTCTGCAGCCTCAGCCAACTGGGCATGTAAGTTTTGTATAAGCTTGACACAGAGTTAATCGACATTATAAAATCTGGCAAAATGTATTATCTATTTAAGTGAATTTTTTAAGATGTTACATTAACTAAGGATATAATTCTATTCAATCAATCAAACTATACAGTATGATACTTGTGTCTCTTTCTTAAAGCATCCAAGCAAGACTTGTAATTCAGGCATTTGGCCTTTGATCTTTACAGAACAAGAACCAAGAAAGCTTTCCAATCACTGATTAATCTAAACTGATTATTTCCCTTGATATATATCATTGGTAATTCTATCAATAAAGACAGGATAAAAGACAAAAGCAGCATTGAAATATTTTTAACACAGCACCTTGTAGTTCAAAGCAAATTATTGTGTATCATTTGCTGAATCCCTTTTGTGATATAAAACATACAAAGTTTTGGATAAACAAATAAATACTCGTAAAAATCCTGCTGAAAAATAAGTATTGATGGTCTGGATGAAGATAGTTGCCAACAATAAAATATGCAAAGATGAAACAAAAATCATCAGGCGTCAAAAAGAACCCTTGTCAAAAGAAATCTCTACTATGTTCAAAGTTGGCATACAATTCACAAGACTAGTGCTATTAATAAGAACAAAGTTGGATTTATAGCCCGGGCAGCAGACAGATAGGAAAGAGATGAATAATGAACATTGGAATAACTAGTTCAAGATTAACAATCACCAGTAACTCCTTGACATCGAATTTTAGGGAGAATGCCAAAGAAGCTGAATGATTCAGTTAATGGTCAGTGCTGTCATCAAAGTATTCATTGCTGTTATTTTCTCACCAACAGTTTATTTAATCTCTTTTCCAGTCACCTCACCCAATTTCCTAAAATTGATTTGTTAAGTGAATGAGAAAAAAATTTGTATATATTTAGTACTGAGTTAAGTGGAGAGTACTAATACTCTCTTACATTAATATGTAGAGCTAGGGATTTGTCCCCTTATAATCATAATGATGCAGATAATACAAGATGTAAAATTGACCATTAATCAATACAAATTACTTTTATTTGGGAAACAAAAGGTAAAAAACCTAGGACTAATTTGAAAAGCTAAGCACATTTTTTTTGCTACACTTTCATCTATATATTATGAAAATTCTCATTATGTTTGTTTTTTAGTAATCCAAATTCTTGATATAAGTAGGATAACTATTAAATGTTAATTAGAATCTTTCACTCCTTCCTAAATAGAACCATCAGTATCATCATGGACCACTAATAGAATGGGAACCTAAAAGATTCTTAAGTTATCTAGTTTTGACAAAAAGTTACAAATTACTCAAGTGGCAATGCAGCTGATATCTTCTATTCAAGGAGTGGGCTCGCTGTGCGGTTCGTGGGAGCCTCTAAAAAAAATAAGAAATAAATACTTGCACTTGAATCAAGACTAAATTCTTTTAATTTTAAAAGATGCAGCTCTTTGATAAATTATAACCCAGTGATGTGGTCCTCCCACTAAAAAGTTTGCCGACTCCTGTTCTATTCAAATATTAGAATGAAAAATATTTCTGAGTTAACATAATTTTTACTAAAATAAATAACTTTATCTTTATATTTAAGAAGTCATTAACACACTATATTTTGTTTAGACAATAAATTCCTTCTTCATATACCTGATGCTTTTAACACATTTTGATTAATCCATTCTTCAGTCTTTGACAGGTGTACAATTCAAAAGAAAAGAGAAAATACCTTATTTCTCTTGGAAAATAGCAACAAATAAAACCTTGTTGGTTATCAATATAGTAAATAAATCAGTCAATTTCAGCAATCCTAGATACACAAATATAACCACATTTTCACACATATAAACTTAATAAATACCTAAAAGACATAAGCAGCTTTGTTAATACTTGGATAAATTATTCATGAGTTTGTGCTCGACATATCTTGTCATAATAACATCTCATTGTACATTGTGTGATATCATTATAGATTTATTTTGAATTTAGATGTACATCTTATTTTTTGGTAAATAATCATTTTCTTAGATTTCTTCAGAGTATCGTTTAGAAATGAAATTCACACTTTATAATTTAAAGTGAATGATGAGGTTATTCTACCTCCACTCCCTTAAAAAAATTTTTTTTTTAAAATCTTATTGTGTTCAACTCTCTGAAACCTGATCTAATAGCATTTTTCCTAAGATTTTTTAATCTATAAGACTGACTACCCAAGTTTATTGAGATCAATTGGTTGAAGCTTCCATTTTCATGAGGACACTAAACTGGAGATATAAAAGATTCACTCTGAATACAAAACAGCTAAGAGTTTGAATAACAAATAAAGAAATAAAATTGATAGTTCAATGAAATCTTTTTGCAACCAAAAAATAAGCAAAGGAGAATGAAACTGTATACACATCAGCTACATTGAACCAAAAACATAACCATCGTCCTTATTTTGTATGATTTATAGAATTCAACGTTTAGAATAAAAGTTCCTGTCAGTCAGTTGGTATAGCTTTGATTATATCTGAGAAAAAAGGTTCTTCTGCAATTGGTTTGATGCCAACATGTGTCACAGATAAACACCCTCATCTATTTACACACACACACACACACACAGAATAAATGTGACATTACCATGAAATTTTCATTGATGAATATTGTATCTGGCACTTTTCAGAATACTTTAGAATTAATGGCTCTCCAGATAGTGCTGCATTTAATAATTTAATGTTTCTCTTTGCTGCAGCATACACAAATCAATATATTATTCAAGAGAATAGTACTGTCAAATGGTTTAAAAAAGCAGTCTAAAATTACAGAGCAATAATTAACTCAAACATATTCATTCTTATTGATCTTACTCATTTCCTAACATTTTACAAAGACACTTACAGCAAGGATTACCTAACTTTTGATTATCTTAAAAGAAACTAGAATTATTTTTTTTTGTATATCCCTTAAGACATTATAGCTGAAAACTAAGCAAAATTAAGGCTCTTTAATTCTACAAAATTAGGTTTGAATATACACTTAAAATGACACAAGTTGACCAAAAAACTAAAAAATAAAATAAAAAGCTATTCGGTCATTTATAAAGTTTTAACTCTCATTCTAATAAAATTTATGTTTAAAAAGAACAAATGGAGAAAATTCTGATATACAAATAATTTTCTTACATAGAAACAAAGTGGCTGATCTTTAAAATTTATATTTACATTTGTAAAAAAAATTAATTGTAAGATTTTACACCCAACATTCACATTTAAAAATTTTTTTTGAAATGAACCGATAAAATTCAATAAAACTTTTATGTATTTTTCCCAATTTGTTGCTTTTTTAATTTTATAAATTCAATGAAAGTTGTTTAATTAATTCTTTAAAGCTTGAATCATTTTATGGCAATAGGCGCAATTTTTTTAATCATTACTGTGAAAAATCAAAATATAATTCTCAACATTTTTTTTCTGATTAACAAATAAGGGAGATAAGTAGTTTTGTAATAATTTGAAATTGCATATAGTTTCTTGAATATTTTAAAATGAATTCTTTATGTGAATAATTTTCATAAAGTTTTAGATGATTCAATTTTGATTGGGTTAAGATGAAGATTACTTAAAAGTAAAATAATAATAGCTACCAATAGATATTAAAAAGAAAAAGAAAAAATGTATCTAAAAAATTATCTACTATCAGTATTTTCCTAAATTCATTTTGATAATTATAGTTAGGTTCATGTTACCCACATATCTTGAAATTCAAAACTAAATTTGTTTCAAATTTCTTTGTTTTTTTTCCTCAGGACTTGTGTAATATACAAGACTGAAATTACTCAGATTTTAGTGATAGTAGTTCTTCATGTCTCTTAAAAATCATCAAATACTGCTTGTCTTCAAAATCTGTTAAAGCAATCTTTCATCTCTTCTTTCACCAAATCTCAAGCAATCTTCAAACGTCTCACTCTCTCTCACTCACATACACACAAGTGTTATTACAAAGCACATACATACAATAGCAGAATACAATAAAAAATACTTGTAAAAAAAAAAAAAAAAAGGATAATTCATTAGATAACTAATTCCTTCTTAAAGAGGCCCTTTATTATAAGAATCATTTGTATTTGCCTTCACTGTTGAATTTAGAATATTCAGCATAATGGTTTAAACACAATCTATTGCTTATGTATTCTGGATGTTTTACTAAGTCCAAGTAAATCGATACAGAACATTGTTTCATTGGTTTATTTGTATACTTACTGTCATTAATATTCCTGCACTGGTGGCTTTTTTAAGTTAGGGAAATTGAAAGATATAAAATTCTGTTCCAAAGATGGCAGATCTTTGTTACTACAAACTCAACTAGAAGGAGAATAACTAGTTTTAAATCAAAATGAGACAGCATTGACTAGAAAGATTTTTGTTTGTCCTCTATAGACAGTTGAATAGTTTTATGTAGATTGGTTGGTTGGTTGTTTGAGTTTTATGGCATATCAACCCTAGTAGGTTATTTAATACCAAATCCATTTTCATGCAAATAATCAGTTCTACTTCAAACAATTCAGTTTAGTATGAGTACACAGATTAATTGTCAAGCACATTTCTATTTCAAGCTATTCAGTTTAGTCAAACAGTTCTAATTCAACCAATTCAGTTTGGTAGTGATTTTATTTACACAAAAACAGTTCCATTTAAAACAATTCAGTTTAGCATAAGTACACAGTTTATATGTTGAAATAAATGTCAAAACAGTTCTATTTCAAACAATTCAGTTTAGCGTAAGTATAGTTTCAATGTCAAAAATAGTTCTATTTCAAACAATTCAGTTCAGCATCAGTACACAATTTGAATATCAAAACAGTTCAATTTCAAGTAATTCAGTTTAGCATAAGTATGTAGTACTCAACTAACACAGTGTAGTTCTATATGACCTATATATAGGACCCTTTCAAGTGCTACCACTCTGGGCCTGAGCAGATCTAGGAGCGATGGCAATGAAGGGGTATTCTGCATTCCCCAAAACTCCAGCATTACTGGAACTTCAACATCAGATTGTTTAGTGTCATATCCAGGACACTTGTTCGGGGAATTTTATCCCTCTGCATAGGTGCAGTCAGTGTATTCAACAGCCCCAGCTGACTCGGCAAGGTTTTATGTAGAGCTACCATATATAGTATGCATACTTACTAGACCAAGAGGGAATGTTTAATATTAAAAATGTTTGGATACTCATGGGGAAATGGACTTCTAACATTAATCAGTGTTAAACAATGTTGCTGCATAAAAATATCAAATCTCATTGAATTTTAATTTCCTAAGTTTAAAAAAATTGAATTACTTACTTAAAAAGAAATTATTTACATTTATTCAAATATCACTAACTAGGTTTATACTCAGTTTTTTAATTTGAAGATATGAAATAATTGCATAGTATCATTAATTAGCATTATTGCTTAGCTGAAACTGATCAACCAGAAAAGATAAGAGTCTAAATTAATAAATCTCATAAGTGTTATTTACTTGAATTAAGATATTTTTATAAAACTAAGAAATTTCCACAGGAAAATATCACCTTCTTATGATAATATAAAAAGATAAAATCATTAAATCTTTCTTGTGTTATATGTGAATTTAACTTTTATAAGAACAATTACTATTTGATTCTAAAATAACCAACTGTGATCTAAGTGTTGAGAACTAATATAAGTAAAGTTGGGAACCCCAAAGGCTCTCTTTTCATTAGCTACTATGCCGAGGTGTTGGGGAGGGCATTACTCCTTTCCCTGGATTACTTCACTTTACTCTTGATCGATACCTTATAATGCAGAGTGCTAAGCAAGGCAGCATCAAATACCATTTTTTGAGTCTTTGGTATGACTTGACCCAAGATTGAACCTTGATTTCCTGGGCCATTGGTGAACATTCTACCCACTAGGCCAATAGTTTTTATTAAATTCTTTATTTCACTTTCTACTGTGATTCTATCTATTCAGTTTTCATTCATGAAGTGCTTGGTTTTAAAATTCAAAAAATTTACCAGATACGAGGATCATTAAATCAGTTTCCAGACTTTTTTTGTATGGGCACTTTTATTGATAGTACACACATGAAACTCTAGTCCCCTTTGAAGTAATCTCCTCCGGCTGCAATGCACTTGTACCATTCCAACAACTTCTGGAAGGCTCCATGGAAGTCCTCTTGTGTGAGCGTGTCAATGACCTTCATCATAGCCTCTTTCATCTCCTCAATTGTCTCATAATGACAGCCTCTGAGCTTAGGGAATAACCAAAAGTCACAGGGAGCAAGGTCTGGACTATAGGGAGGGTGAGGAACTGTCTTTGTTAAACACAAAGAACTCAGACTTTAACACTCTGCATACGGAGACGCCTTTATTACACACCTCTTCTTACACTCGCACATAAACCAATATGGCCGTTTGTTTACTTCCTGTCATCCCATAATGCCTTCTCTTCTCGAGAATATCAGGGGAGATAATTGCTCGTCCCATAAGCCAAGATAGAATGTTAACAGTCTTGATGCCCATCTTGCTCAAATAGTCTGTGACAAGGATGGGGTTGTGGACTGGTGCATTGTCCTGATGGAAATGCCACTGACCCAATTTGAAGAGCGCTGGCCTCTTCCAACGGAATCTCTTCCTGAACTCCCTTAAAACCTCAACATAGTAACCCTAACCCTTTGGCCAAACAACTCTTGTGTATTGACTTCCTTACTCCTCCCACACCTCTCATCATCGCTCACAGACTCCCTGCCTTCCTTGAATCTCTTATGCCACTAAAAAACTGATGCTTGATTCATGCAAGATGCTCCAAAAGCAGTCTGAAGCATTCCATACTTTTCTCTGGCATTTTTTCCAAGTTTAAAATACAATTTTATTGCATATCGTTTATCTAAAGTGTCCTCACGTCCAGATTGCATTTTTGAAATTCAGCAGCTGTGACAATCAGGCTTTAGTAGGTTGTATTCCAATTGCTGTTCATTTGAACCTGAAATCATAAAAATTGGTCAGTCTTCTCATAAGATATATAGCAATAACATACAGAATTTTCAAGAGTCTACGACAATTTTAAATGCCTGAACAAAAAAAGTCTGGAAACTTATTGAATGCACCACGTACATTCTCATTGTTTAATTTGCTGCATTGATGAAGTGTATAGTAAATTCAGTGAATTAAAATTTAGCATATAATCTGATATTTCCTAGTTTTGCAACAATCAAAAAAGCCCATGAGCAAAATGTTCAAAATATATTATTTCATAGAGAAGAAAGTTCAAGCCAAATAAAAAAGCTGATAGTTTTCAGTTGGCAATTTCTTAGCATCATCTAGAAATAAAATTAATTTTGTAAAATTTTTGCTATCTTTCTTTTTTAAATTTAGAAATATTCAGGCATATAAAAACAAATGAGGGTGTTCTGAAAGTAATGCCTCCTATTTCCATAAAAACTATAACAAATGCAAGGAGCATAAAACACCATTGACAAAGTTAGCAGCAACAAAACACTATTTTTCCTCATAACCACAATTGATCTACCTTCATATATACATACATATTATACATTTACACACTTGTGCATGAGGGTATATAAATTGAAAAAAAAATGTTCTCATCCAAAAGCAAAAAGAATGAAACCATAACTAGACTTTCATATTTTTTCAAAATTTGTTGATATCTTATTACAGATATTATACAAAAAATCTAAATTCAAAATAAGTCTAACAGAATCTGAATAAGAAAAATAAAACCACACATACACATTATATATATATATATATATATATATATAGAGAGAGAGAGAGAGAGAGAGAATTGGTGGGGGGAGAGTAAAATTAAAAAAAGAAACGATCAGAGACAAGTACCAACTATAACAGAGACAAGGGCAACAGTAATAATGTTTTCTCACAGTGAATTAGGCCCAATCCTTCCAATGAGGATAATGACATCAGCATTATTGTTGCTGTTTTTCCTCAATAAAGCAAAAATAACAGAAAGAAAAAGTTAATAGGAATATTGTGAATTATTGAAAAAGACAAGTATTAAGCAAAATGGGAGATAAAAAAGTGTACGTTATAGATTGAGTATTGAGAATATTATAGGAACAGATTATCTGTTATTGTGAAAAGGGATAAGGTTTAAAAGCAAAAATCAATATCACACATTCATTTTGTAGTGTATGAGTGTGTATGCTCTCTCTCTTTCTATCTCTCTCTCTCTCATACACACACAAGTATATACAAGGTATATATATATATATATATATATATATATATATATATATATATATATTATATACACACATATATTTAACTTAAATATCAATACAACACTTAGATAGTCTGTTGCTTTGCCAATGTCATTAATGACCAAAAATCTATGATCAATCTTTTGATAAATCATATCCTTTATCTTCATTTAATGGAACAACAGCATATTTAAGCACCAAATAAGAAGCATACATTTGATATGATAAATATACAACACAGAATTAAGTGCATTGACAAGTAAGGATATTATGTTGAAAAATAAATACTTGTGGGATAAAATTAAATGTATTATGGCACAGACTGTTGATTTATCTATGTACAATTTCAGTCAACCCATGAACCTATTGCAACAGTGGTCAAAGATGATATTAATGCTTTTATTTAGGAATGAGTGAAAGATTCTAATCAATATTTTATAGCCATCCCCATTATATTGAGAATTTGGAAAATTAAAAATGATGTTTAGCATAAATTTACAACTTCTCAAAATTATTATTCAAGTACACACTGAAGTAAAAATTGCTTTATTCTCAAAGATCATTTTAAATGTGTTATTCTAATAACGATCTTAGTATGACATGATGTTTTTGCTGGGTTAGGGTTTTATATAAGAATTTTGATAATGAATAGATATAAATCTCTATTAAACTTTCATCACAAAGATAAAAAATTCCATGTATTTAGAAACTATTAATGCATATATAATTCATACAAAAATAAGCCCAGTTTATATAGAGATTTTAAAAATAAGAATAACATTTCTCATGATATCTGTTTAGCTTAACACTGTAATAGATGAAAATTGTACAATCCATAGCATAACAGCTGTCAAAGATTGTTAAGGGCATGTAAATCAGTAAATAAAATTGTCTATTTACATCCTATTAAGGTTCTGATCGCAGGTAGCTCATAATTGGAATGAAACTTTATAAAAAAAAATTGACATCTCAAACATAGACAGACCTACCAGTCCCAGTCAAAGAACTACTGTAATATGTACTTTTATAAAGCAATATGTAGCCAAAGTATAATGCAAGATCAATCAAACTCCTCAGTCTGGAAAGAGGTTCATTTCAAAGTACTCAATAAAGAAAGTGTGTATGACACACATATATGGCCTTTTATCTGACAGCTTTTTTTAATTAAATTACTGAAAACAATGAATATACCTATATATACTTAGATACTAATTAAGAAACATGAAGAAAATCTAGCATAATCAATAAACTGGGTAAAAGTTGAAAATATGAGCAGTCCTTTGCCAAGTGGGATTTATAATAACTACATATTTCAGTTTTTAAAATTTAGACAAAAAAATGTTATTTCATATACACTAATGAATTTCAGTAACTTCCAGTAGGCAGAGAAAAAAATAGAAAATTAGTAGAATCTACAATACTGAACAAAACAGTAACAATAACATAAATCATGTATGGATGACTTGTATTTAAGTATGAATATTTTTGTGTTAGTCCATGATTTTGTTTTCAAGCTCTTGTTCATTCTCTAACCAAATTCAATGGATGATAAGAGTCCACACATCAAATAACTTGTAAATAAAAAATAGTTTGAATTATTCTAAAAGATAATGAATTAGTAATAACATATTGCGTATGGCACTATGCAAGTTGTCAAACATGTAACTGCAGATGAAGATGGAGTATATAGAGCATTATCTCTAAAACTAACAGAAAAGAAAAAAAAGGGAAAATGAAACAAGATGTGCATTTTTTACCATATCTTATAAAGACATTAACATAAAGCAATGGCAGAAAAGAAAAGGAGAAAAAAGCTACTATTATAATAAAAT
Organism: Sepioteuthis lessoniana; assembly: GCA_963585895.1. Classification (NCBI taxonomy): domain Eukaryota; kingdom Metazoa; phylum Mollusca; class Cephalopoda; order Myopsida; family Loliginidae; genus Sepioteuthis; species Sepioteuthis lessoniana. The sequence goes on from CAUZXS010005945.1 coordinate 22,809, forward strand.
ATGGCAGAAGCTTTCAGTGTTTCTGCAAGTCCATCAATAAATCTAAATACACAAGATGCAAAACATGAGAACCAAAAGAATAATATATTTATTTTAGCTACCTTCCCTCAAGTCTAATGCCACTATCACATTTTTATAACTGATAATGCTTTTGTAAGTTTATATCTGATTCAACTGAAAATTTCTTCATATATTCAAATAATTTCAAATCTAAATTTCATTACTTGTATAATCTAAAAAGAATATTATATATAAATGTGAGTATATATCTAAACACACAATGTACACATCAACATATATTATGCATACATACATTAAAATATTTTCTGTTAAAAATGATGGAATCATTTCTAGAAAGAAGGAAAAAGTTATTAGAAAGAAAGGAAGGAAGAAAACATTACAGGAAGAAAGGAAGAGAAAGATTGGATTGTGTAGTCTACCTAATTATTGACAGTGGAAAATTCATGGATATATTTGAATTCCTAAAATGTTTTGTGTTACCATATCAATGGTATTTTTCATTACTCTGTAGCAAGATCAGGTTGCATGACCTATGTCTCACAGTGTTTTATATATAAATAGATTACTAATATTTGCGCATATATAACTGTATGATTACTAATATACGCTTATATACATATACTTACATACACACATTCACATCCAAGTCATATTTTTACTAATATTCAAGTTTAAATAAGCACCAATATAAACAGAGAAATCAATATATTAATCATTATATAAATGCAAATAGATTCACAGATATATCTAAGAAATATATACATGTATATATATAATAGAAAAAATCTACATATACAAATGGAGAGTACAAAATAAAGAAGAATGATACACACACGTATAAATGCATATACACATGTATATATCACAAGGGAAGAGTATAGAATGAAAGAGAGAGAGAGAGAGAAGTACAAAGGCTATCAATTTCAAATTACCCATGATGCAAACAGCACACATTAAAGGATTGATCTCAATATCGACCAAATAGAACTCCTGCTGTTTCTTCAACTGAATTGCATCCTCTGGCCATTGCACAATGGATCTTTGAATACTAACCATGTGCTAAAGCAGCAAAGTCTACAGTTCAATAGTGTGCCATAAAAATACTTAGAGAAGAACTTCAGAATTTAAACTATACAAGTTAGGCAAAAACTGGAAGTAGTAAATTCAAGTAGGGAAATCATTTTCATATTGTTTTCAAAGACAAAATTGATTCCCCACACTGTATAATCAATGGAAATTTGTTTTGAAATTCATCAATCTTAATCATTTTTTAAATTCAATTTTGACTCATTAAAGTTTCTATTAGAAAATTTACAGCATGTGTAATGATTTGCTTTACTTGTCTAGCTTTATAACAATGATATTCTTATTGAAAAGAAACAATTTATAGCAGCAGAAGCATTAGAAAAGGTAACATTAATTTACATAACCATATGTTTTTAAATTTCAACATTTACTACAAGATTTAGAATATATTAGATGGGTGGAAAAATTTCAGCAACCAATTTTTTTTGAAAACTAGCAAAAAAATAGCTATATACCTAATTTGAATGATTCATAGCTTAATCAGTAATGCTTTGTCACAATAAAACAGGCTTTCAAGGATAAAGCATAAAAGTTTAAATCTTGCAAGAAATTTATTCTTTATTTTTAACTCATTGTGTTTCCTTATTGACCATAAGATAAATTTAAAATCACCTAAGAATAGTGATTTTAAAAAAGCAACAGAAATAAGATGAAAAAGAATAGTAAAAAATTAATAAGATGACAATGCTTCATCAAAAAAAGTTAGACAACTGAAGTCTATTACATCTACCACAAGAAGTGCTGAAAAATTCTCAGTCAAACTAAATATGGTATGACCACTCCACACCCCGATTATGTTTGGAAAGGTTAAAGATACTTGACAAACAATGATTGTCAACTGTAGGATTAGTGGAATAACAAATATGTTTCATGGCACTAGATCAATGTCTTCTTGGTTGGACTGAGAACTTTTAAGGATCACCTTATGCTACTTAAACAAAAAAAAAAATAAGATAAAAAAAGATAAAAATCAATAATTACAATGCTTCATCTAAAATATTCAGATAACTTTAGATTATTACAAGGTTTATTATATTATATGAGTTAAAAAAACAATCTATTATAACTAAGCTGTTTTATTTCTATTAAAATACCATAATTGCAGGATTTTTTTCCTAATTTTCTTTTGATATATTCATAAGGAAATAAAAAAAAAATTGTTTAATGTCCTTCAAAATAAACAGTTATAAGACACTATAACTTTAATTGACAACTTTCTTGTTTTTATATGCTAAATTATAATGGTTCTAAAATCAAATGAGAACAAAAAAATCTTCAAATATAAAATTTTTCAAAAATTAAAATAACATTTTTATTGTTAAAAAAGATGGTATCATAGAAAAATCTAAGACTATTTAGAATGGATATACACTAGAGACTTAATATAAAATACTTTCAAAGGTATTTTTTTTATTGCAATTTGATTATCAGTTGTTACATAGTTGACCATGAAGGGGAAAAAACTGCAATGAAAGAAATAATTAAAAGCACCCCCATTCATTCAATGGTTTTTGCTGCATTCAGTTATCAAAAAACCAGCAAAAATCTATAAAACTTTTTATCAAGTAGTTTAATGCTTAAATTAAAGGAATAACAAATTTTAACAAAAAAATTGCTTCTTTTCCTCTTTTATTTCATCAATTGCTCTGATATGCTCAAGTGATGTAATTTTTTAAAAAGTTGAAAATTTTGAGTAAATTTAGAGATATTTTAATTTTTTTAGTCTCCGACTTTTTTATGAAAGATTAATTTTGATTGATAATTCAAAATCAAACATTCCTATCCCTTTGAACTCATAAACCTAATATTGTAGACTGTACACTATTTTACAATAAATCATAATCCTGATATTTGAAGCCATGTGTTATTTTACAGTAAGCCTAATTTACAGTCCTTCTTTTAATGGAGTGATGAGAGATTTCAACAAAGATGTCTACATGAAGTTCTAATGTGTTATGGGTTCTATTTTTGTGAGTTCAGGTATAAAGTATTTTTTATTCTATTCAACTCTGAATTCACAAATAATTACTGAAAATCTCATCTAGTAAGTCATTTTGGACTTTTTAAAATTTTTTTACAAAAATGTGACATCTAATAAATTGGATCCTTTCAAACAGACACATAAGCAGCAGATTAGAATTCCAGATCTTATTTCAGGTAATAAAGTACTTCATCTAAATATGTAAACAAGTCAAAATCAGCCTCATCCTTCAAGGAGTTGCATTTTCTTATCTTCAAAATATTTAAATACTGACATCATGTTTTTATGGCATAGTTACACTAGTTTATAATAATAATCTAATCAAATAATGTTTTATTGCAATGTTAGGCCTGGTAATGAACAAAGAGTATTTAGTTACCTTTAATATAAGAAAAAATCTTCATTGTTAAGCTTCTATAACTTTTTCAGACTTCTACATATTAAAACTTAATCATTATCAAAGAAAAATTAAATTAAAATGCTGAAATCAATAAGTATACAAGGAAACAAATTGTTTTGCGTATTCTTGTGGCTATAAAGATAAAATCTGAAAGCAAACATTCAACTGAGTAAATGTATACAAATAAGATAAATAAGTAGATAGGTAAGAAAAAAGAAAAGAAAAAAACAGTTTTGCAATATACTATCAACTCAAGTAAATAATTTGAGATACTGAAGATGGAAGTATAAATTGAAACCTGAAAAATACCAGTTAAATAAGATCAAATATAGAAAATAGGTAATAGAGAAACAAGAAGGCATTAGGTGCAAAGGCAGGAAAAAATTGGGATGAGACTTAAAAGGTAGAAAATAATAAATTATATTGCAAAATGGTAAAACAACTTTGCAAAAGTAATATCAGGACTAGGTTGAATATATTCAGGAGAGACTAAAAACTGATTCAATAATTAATATGAAAAAGATGAGAGAAGTGAAAAAAAAAGTAAGATAATAGAAAATTGGCTGTTTTCATTAGACATTTTAGTCTCTTCAAAATGGTAAACATACATCAATATATATAAAGATATTTTGAATAGAAAGTGATTATAAAATTATTTCCAAAAAGCAATATCATCTGAGTCAATTTTATAAATATAACTCGAGCCAAAAAAAAGATGAAAAAGAAAAAATATCTGACATTTAATACAAAAACCGATTGAAAGAATGAAAATATCAGTTGGGATTTTCAAATATGACAAGATTTAACTTGAAAAGAAATCTTAGTCTTATAATAGTGTATTTGTTTAATAGTGAAAGTTTTCTACAATGTACATACAAATCTTTTGTAGTCCCATTTACATAGTATACAAGTTTTGATGGTCATTCTGAAATCATCCCAGTAGTTATAACTATTGTAGAAATGTTAAGACTGTAAATGATTGTATTTTAATATTCACCCTTTTTTATAACTTTCTTGATTTTAGGTATTTTGCATCTTGCTTTCCCTTAACACTATAAGAATCATATTCTGCATCTTTATCAGTCAAATAGTACATCAATATTGACAATGATCCTACCATTTCTTTAGAACAAATAAAGAAAACTTACATGAAAGAAGAGAAAGTACTGGAAGGATTATACAGATGGCAATTGATACAATGTTGATTTATACTGTTGAACTCCACTGCCATAAAAAGTGTAAAAGTTGCAGCATCTAACATTGTACAGATGCACTGTTGTAGGGTTGCCTCCCCATAGCTTTCTGTCTTCTAAAAATAATCCACAAGGCAGCAGGGCAAGAGTAAAAAACTCTCCTAGTTCCTGGTTATGAATTCAGATTTTTCTCTAAGACTGGCTGTCCATTCAAGGCTATAGAGTCTTGTCTGCCCAACTATCTTATCAATAGTTGGTGAGAGAAGAGATCAACTCATGCCTTTACCAAGGGTATTAGAGTAACATTAATGAAAACAACCTTGGCCAGACATAAATAAAATTTACAGGTAGCACATGTTATTATTGATGTCATAAGATTGTAAATGAGTGTCCATGTATTTGAATGGTTATTTCTTATTTTCTGTATTTTGCTTTCCTCCATATATGTGTATTTATCTCATTCCTTCACAATAAGTAAGATGTGACACAAGGTCAATTTTTTAAATGGAGTTTAACAGATTTGAATTCAAAGTTTTCCTACTTCTAGACTGGTTGCCATACCAAGGTTAAAGAGCACAGTCTACCCTACAATATACCTATAGCTGGAGGGAGAATCATTGATTCTCCCTCCACCTCAGTAAAAGGTAGTCTCATCCAGGATTTGAACTTGGGTTGCTGTATCCATTTCCTATGATAATAAACATTACACTACTGAATGCTTTCCTCCATATAGTATAACATTAACAATCTGCATATTTATATATTACATATGAATCAAGTTCTGATAGTTTTCATTTCTAAAAACACCCATAATTTTAAAAAAGAGTGAAAAGTAATTTATGTAAAACCTTTTAAAGTTATCCATAACTCATTTTGGACATCATTTAGAAAATTCCAATGTAAAGTAGCTTCAAATATTTAGTTGTGAATAAATGCAATGGTTTCATCATTGGTTTTAATATTGTAGATAAATGAACAATAAATTGATAATTTCCATAGTTAATTACAATGTCAGTGGAAAAATAGATTTTTACTGAGATTCCTAAATCAATTTTTTAATTATGACAATTTCATAAGTAGCCATGGATAAGCTCAAAATTATTAACAAAATTCATTTTTCTATTTGTAGAAGATGAAATATCTGTAAAGATATAGAAGTTTAAATGGTTTTAAAACTGACTTGTAGAGCTACTTTGGCAAAAATAGGAAATTAATTTGATTGGCAATCAGCATATAACAGAAATCATCTCACAGTTTCATAACTTGTCTAAGATATATAACTTTCTATAAATGATCAAGTTATGAAATAGGAACAGGAAACTGTACAAAGACATAAGGAAAATATGAGTTTCAATATATTAAGTGATACAATTGGAAATATAGCAAGACATTTCTCTTTAGAAGTAATGGATTACTGATACAACAAATATAATTCCTGAATGGTTAGTTTCGGAATTTTTTCTTAATGAACATATTTTTTTACTAAACAAGTACTTGACTAACAGTAAAACTTAAACCTATAATCAAAGAAACAGAAAATAAATTGATATATGATTTATGCATTACAGTGAGCCATACTTGAGTTGTATGCTTGTTTGGAATAATAAAAAAAATATTACTTACAGATTTACATTAAAGAAATTTATATATGTAAAGTAAGCAATGATAAAAGCTTGCAATTTCTCCATGATTTTCTGAATAAAAATTTATCATTTTTAAAGTTGATTAAAAGGAATCAATAAAAGAGGAATGATTGGTGTTTCTCGACTAGGGCATTATCAGAGACTTGACATATAATGAAGTATAGCTAAGAAAAAATAAAAAGGGAAGCAATTGAAGAAGAATAATTGTAGCCTGTAAACCAGTTGATAAAATATAATTTCCAGGTGTGTTGGCATCAAATAAACATGGTTGGCAACAAAATATCAAACAGAATACAAAACACAACATGTTGTCTTCATGAATGATAAAGAAAGATATCAGACAAGTTCAAATGGAAGCCCTGCACTAGAGTACCAACAAATATATATATATAAAAGCTCCTATGTACATGTACACACACACATATATATATATATATATACAGATACATAAGAAGCATGCATATATAAATGCATAAACAAATCATTTTTAACTTTTTTCGAAATATTTTATATTCAAACCAATCTGTTAGAGTTATTAATTTGGATATAAAGTTAAGCTCTTTTGTAAATGTATATATTTACACACATATCAACATAAGGGTTTTATAAAATTGCAAAAGTCCACAGTAACACCCACATACACACAATAATAATGTTCATCCATCAATCTAATGACAAGAATTAACCAAGCTGAAACTTAGAAAAAGTACTAAGGTGATTTTTATTTATAGTAGTGAAGACTTATGTAGAACCAATCACACTTCCTGGATGAACTGATAACAGGAGAATGGTGCACTAAATATTCAACCAGCACTTCAGGTTTTGACTTCAAAGTTTTTCCTTCTTCTAGACCAGTTACCAAAGCTTCTTTACTATTTACCATAACTGGCAGAGAAGAGATAGATTTATGCCTTTAGGAATGACACACATACATATACACAATGGAGCAGTAGAAATAATAAAGAATATGTTGTTATCAAGTGGCCTATTAATTTTAACCCTCTATACAAGTTTGATTGAATGAAACAATGTTTCATTTCTCTCTTCAACTCTAATTTGGATACTTCTGAAACAAAAGAAAAACTACATATTCATTGCAAACATTTTCAAACAATTTAATTTTTCAAAATACATCTCAACCACCATTTCAAAATATGATCAAAATTTAGTATTGAAAATAGGTAATTTTTCAGTCAAGGTAAACTTGGATATATGCTCATGACAAACTGTATAAATGTATATATTTATGAGAGTGTAAGCTTTACTGAAAGTCATTTGATAATATGAGATTATAACTATTAAGAAGTTCTGATTTGTCACATTAAAAGATATACTTTTAAATAGAAAGTAGTGAAAATAAACAGCAGCGAGCATAAAGATAAGAATGTTAAGAAAAAGTTTAGATATGAAATAACTTTTTATTTTAAAGCTTCATAGAACATTTTATAAAGGAAAAATAAGGATATAAAAGTAAATTATATAATTCTAAAATATAAAGCTCAATAAACTTATTTAGATAAAGCTATAAGAATAATTATATATAACATTCGAAAAGATTGATGATCAAAAACATCAGAACAATTAACAAAATCTTACTATTATAATGGATACATCATATCTAAATGAAAATAGCATTCATGATTCATTCGTACTTGAAGTATAGACCTTTACTTTCAATAATAGCTTGCATCTTTTGGTACACGAGCAAATTAATGTCTTGCATTCATCAACAGATATTTTCTCCCATTCTCCTTTCAAATTAGTCCATAGTTCTTCAATAGTTCTTGGATTCTTTTCCTTAGCTCTTTCATTTAGTATCTTCCAAGCATTCTCAATATGATTCATGTCTGGGCTTTGAGCTGGTCACTCCATAACCATAACATCCCCCTCAGAAAGAAATGTCCAAACAGACTTTGCTGTGTGACACGGAGCATTAACTTGCATAAACACAACTTGTTGATTAATTGCAGCTCAAATTAGGTGCAACATGTTTCTTCAATATCCCTTTGTATACAGTTGTCTTAATTTTACCATGTAGCCTGACAAGAGGTCCTATAACAGCAGTGGGAATCATGCTAAACACCATCACACTTCCTCCTCCAAATTTAACACTGCTTTTAGTGCACTGAGGTGAATATCGTTCCTTAGGACTGTGTCAAACAAACCTTCTCCCATCACAACCAAACAGGTTAAACTTTGACTCATCGCTGAAATGAACATAATTCCACTGTTCTTCATTCCATATGATGTGTTCAATGGCAAATTTCAATTGGCTCATTTTGTTCTTTTAAGAAATGTAAGACTTCGTAGAAGCAACTCGACTGTTCAAATTCATTTCATTAAGTCTTCAGAAAATAGTGTGCTTTGATATTTTAATGCCAAGGTTAGCATTAGCTCTTTTAGAGATAGAAGTTGCTATTACAAATTGATACTTTTTTGATTCCTTACCAATCCATGTCTTCACTTGCAGTAGTTTTCCGAGGCCTGCCAGGTAGTTTCTTGGCTTCACATGACCCAGTTTCCTCAAGTTTCCTTAAAATTCTATGAATAACACTTTTAGATTTCCCCAGTCTTTGAAATATCCCAAATTGAGAGTTAATCTTCATTACGTAACTTGACGATCAGTTTTCTAAGATCCAATGATGTCACAGGTTTTTTTGCCATGTTTACAATGTAAGAGCTGGTGTAATTTAGTAAAATACACTAATTTATATTCTTACCTTAAAAAATTTTTCAATAATACAAAATAATTGAATCATTTAATTTTACAGATTTATTCAATCATTCTGATGTTTCTGACAATCTATTTTTTCAAATGTTGTATGATTATTCTCATAACTTTATCAAAATGAGTTTTTTGAGCTTTATATTTTGGAATTATATAATTTACCTTTATATCCTTATATTTCCTTGATAAAATATTCTATGAAGCTTAAAATAAAAATTTATTTCACATTTAGTCTTTTTCTTAACATTGTTCTGATCTTTATGCTCACTACTGTATATTCATATATGAACCTTGACATGACCCTATATATTCAACTTAATTGAGATAGATAAATGAGAAACAAAGGGAAAGTACTTTCTTCATATGCAAGAAATGTAATTCATCCTAGTAATGAGAACTTGATACATGATCTGGTTATAATTCACATTGTTGACCTGGGCAGCAGACATTAGCAACATCTGCTCTGCTGCAGTTAACAACAGTCAAGCATGCAGTTCCTCATCAAAGAAGAAATTTCAATTTTGCCACTGATGCGAAAGATGTAGAAAAGAGCTGAGATGATAGAGGAGAAAGAAAAAAGTAAGTAATCTTTGTTACCCTACAGGAAAAAGGCAATAAACATAACTCCATGTTAAGAAAGTGACAATAATAAAATACATGAATTGTAAAATTGGCCAATTTGAAAAGAGCATCTAAATGCAGATATGGTTGTTGTGTATGGATTTTTAGTTCCACAGGATGCTAACAAGTGTTTTTGTCAAGTTGATATGGGAAATTTTACAAGTATTAAAAACCATTAAAAATAAAGTATTTTCTTAACAAATCTACTGATGTAGATCACTGATAAACTTGAAAAGAATCCAGACTTTGGAAAATTCCTCATTCATGCAAAGCTGAAAGCCTGCTCCAAGCTAATAAATCTGAAGTATGTTCATATGAGAATTTATAAATTGATAAGTATTGTCAAGAGATTTTTTAACCTCCTGTAAGTCATTGTTTATACTACATATGTAAACACAAAACATTTCTTGAAATTTTGATTTTCTAATGACGGAAAGAAATGTTATTCTAGCTTTAGGTTTTGGGTTGAAAATTTTCAATTACGTACTGTATCACATACAAGTAGACTCCTACCGACTTTTTAAATAAAAAGTTCATTTTCTTTGAAACCAAAGATGCTAAGATTTCATTATCTCTAGTGGAACATTATACACTTAAAATGGATATTATATACAATGAAACTGTAACCAAGTTAGGTTTGAATATATACTTACTACATAGAGTTTGAGACTGTTAAAAATTCATACTTTTTGTTACAGTTTCAATGCTATAAAGTTTGATGATAAAACCTAATAATATCAGTTTTGATTGTACAATGTGCCATTAAAAATAATAAAATCCTGGTATATTTGGCTTAGAAGCAAAGATTATGATTAGGGGTTAACTTATTTATGAGCAATATACTTTATTCACTTTATATGATTAAAAAAAAAGAGAAAAATATTCAATTCAGCTAACAGACACAAATTAAAGATCCAGTTTAGCATTATACTTAGATTATCACTCAAACCCATTACTAAAAAAACAAGTTGTTTTTTTTTAGTTTCCAAAAACTAATATGTTGACAACATGCCCCAGATCCCATTAGCAACCATAGAAAATTTGGTGGCTATAGCTCTAGCTGAAATTAAGTTGTGCAATGATAAGCAAACCAGCACAAAATTTTTGCTAAATCATAATATGAGCATTTATGAAATATGTTTGATATCATTAAAGTTATTTCTAAAAATAAAATGCTATTATATAGTATTAAATGGATAGATATTCATTTTATTCTGAAACAAATGAAAAACATTTTTGAATAGCAATTTCCTATTTAAAGTCAGCATTTTCAGATTGTAAAACAGAAATTAATCTATAATTTTATAATAAAAATTGTTTGCAAAATGAATAAAAACAACATCATGTGTAGCTAATCAACATATGCAAATATATTTTGTCAGCAGAAAAGAGAAAATTAAGATTGGATTGAAAATATATTTGTTATCAGTATAACATGAAAAAGAAATACATTCAATTACAATAATTTTTTTTTTCAATAATGTCTTTTGTTTCAAATTGAAAAAAAAAACAAGGCAACTTGCAAAATATTTTTAATATTTTAGTGTATTTGGGTACTTATAAAAACTAGGAAAATTTAATAAGATATTTGTACAATATGGAAATAAATAAATAAAACTCATAATTGTTATAATATGTAATATTTTATTGACACTTGAATAACTTTTATCAACATTGGCATTTGCCAAATAAATTTATTGACTTCTAGTATTATTCCTACTGTTTTACAAATAACAATAACAGAACAGTTATATAGCTTATAAACAGGATTTACAAACTGAGTAACCAAGATCTAAATTTTTAACTTTTGCATCTCGGAAGTAATTAATGTAGTTTTCACTGCTACTGTATTTTCCAATTGTATTTCCTCAAGCTGCATTTTCCAGCAAAAATGATTGTTTAAAAAAATCATTACTTTAAGATCTTTAGATTACCATAAAATGTTAACATAGTCAATACAAATATTATGAATTGGTATTAAAACAATAAAAAGAACATTTTTGGAATAAAATCAGTAAATTTCATGCATTGTTCTTTTCTCTCTCTCTTTTTTTTTCTATAATTAGCATCTGTAACACTTGAGCCAAGTGTAACTCATAAAGCAGAGTGGTAACCTTGGGGTTATCTCAAATTCCGAGTCAGAATCATGTATAATTTCTTCCAGAACCAGCTTAGAAGTGAAGTGACTGACATCATTTACCTCAAATTGATGTCAGAATAATTAGAACTTTCCCTAGCCAGTAATGGAAAATATGGATCAGCAAATGGAATGTTAAATGAAATTCGATGATATTTGCACATAGCATGAAACTAGACAATGAAAGGGTTAAGTGAGTTTCAAAAGAGCTAAAACAAAAAGAATTTGTCCAAAACATTTTACTGATTATGACCCCTTCCCTTCATCTCCAGACTGATGACTGAATGTCTTCTTTTATTTTGTCAATATAACTTATTTCCCTACAAAGACACAATAAGAAGTCAACTTTTTGGTAAACAAGATCCTAATTTTTTAAAAGCATAGAGATCATTCTAAGCTGTCTTCTATTAGTGTTAAAATTTTAGCATAAGATTTTTAAAAGTTAAGTTTTTAGTATAGGTTAGCAAAGAAAGATCTTAATTGGCAGTTAAATTTTTAGTAAGAACCTTTCTTGCCTTTTAAAATGGAATTTATTCAAACCAGTCTCTTCCCTATACAGTATCAATATGGATGAGATCAACATAAGATAGTGATGTAGAATGACTTGATAGCATAAAAAATCCTGCTGGTTATTTTGCAATGTCTTAAATCAACATGCAAGGGGATTGTTAATAGCTCTCACATCAAACAATTTACAGATAATCAATATAAAATATCAATTCCCTTTATATTAGGACCAAATTTTCCTTTTAGGTCAAAAAAGAGTAAAGAGGAAGAATTTCACAAAGGCATTTAAAATTTTTTTTCAAGTATAAGCTGGTACATATATATTGGCTAGTAGATAAGGTTATTGGTAGGTCTGGCAAGAATATCAAATTATGCCTATTCACACAATCAAAGTGCCCAATGCACTTAATTACTTATGTGTTAAATTAATTTATTTAATTAGTATCTAGAAGACAAAGGAAAAGGATAGGTTAGATTTCTATTGGTCAATCATATTTGAAAGAAAACCAATTATAACCCATTGTTCTGTCTCCTGTAAAAGGAAACAATATAACAGAAGATTCCCGGTAGATATACTTGTAGTTTGGTTCAATGATAGTGTACAGGACTGAAGGCAGAAAGATCTAAGCTTCAGTCTTTAATACCAAATAGATAAAACTTGTTACAAAATTTTAAAGAAAAGTTTTTTCAGACAGAGCTTAATGTAGCACTTATAAGTGTCACCATATCCAGAAAATAAATATCAGACATTATTTATAAGATTACAGATCAGTGAATATTTCATTACTGTGTAGGTTATGGTTGATGCTTATAATAATATAATATAGAGATACATATGTATTTTTACTTAGTGACAAGTCTGAACAATGCATGATAAATAAACTGTCTACCTAGATCTCCAAGACATATCCATTGCACCAATCGCTAATCTTCCTTATTCTTGACTTCCTGTTTTCTTTTGTTTTTATCCTTTTGTTGTCTCACTCACCATTTCTTTTTTTACTCTTATCTTGCTGTTTTCCTTCCTCTCATATCTGTTTCCAACAGTTGTCCACAAGGTGGTGATATCTGGTTATGTAAAGACTATCTATATAGCAGCTGTCACTTTGCAAGTGCTCTAAAATGATTTACAGGTTCTAAAAGATGAGAGGAAAGAACTAGCAAGAGAAATCTGTCATGTTTAAAATCAAAATATATACAGGCTGAAGTATTTGTCTACATTGGGGTAAGAGTTCAAAACTTGGACAGCAGTTGATAGTAAAACAATTCCTTAGTATGATAATGAGCTGTTGAGCATGGTTTCCATCAAGTCAAATCTTGAAAAGTTCTAAGATTCTGATGAAAAATCATGGTTTTCAAACATCCTGATGGTGTCTTCAATGTATTATCAGTCATTCTTTCAGCATTGTTCCAAACCAAAATTTTATTTCCAAGGCTGATAAGAACTAAAGTTGTTCAGTGAAAATTTTTTTACAATTTTGTAATTCAATTTAAACTTTTTTTCTTAAATCCAGAGTGTTGGTCGCAACTAAGCAATAATTATTTTATATCTCCAATTTAAAGAACTACCCATAAAACCTAATAAGTATTTTTTACATTTGAATGATTATTTTCAGAAAATTTTTTCTTCTAAAGTTTGGGAATTCAAACTTAGCATGATGAGTTAGAAATTGTAACAACATGGCTTCATGCTAATTTTTGTTAGAGAACCTTCCTCAATAAGGAAGGTTTTTTTTAAAAATGTTAAAACATTCTCCTAGGTTCAATAAATATGCATATATCATAGATAATAGACAAACTATTCCAAATTATGATACATGTCTATATTACATAAACACACACACAAAAGTTTGTTACTCAATATATTACCTTTAAAAGCTGTCATGATCATTGAATAATGTAGTCTAAAATTATTTAGAAGAAAATGAATGTTGTAATTCATTCAAACTTACTTCAAAATAACCTATTTTTGTTCAAGCTCTTGATTTGTGAAGTTTTTTTTTCTTTTTTAAATAAAACAGTATGTAACAAAAAATCTATATCATAGATAATTTTTTATAATGAAAACCAAATCCAAATAAAAATGGCTGTTTAACTACTGAAAATGTGAGATCATTTTCTGTTGAATTAGAATGCAAAAGTGAACATCCTTAAAAAATGAAAAATAATTAAAAAAAAAAAAAAATAGAAAAGAAAAAAACAATTGTAGTAAGTTTGAAGGGATAAAAATGAGTTAAAATCAGAAAGGTGTGTGTGGGGGAGTAGAAAATTTTCTAATTTTTCCCTTTTTCTTCTTTCAGTTTTAAGATTCAAATTTTATCAGTAAAAAAATTCTCATTATTTAAAAAAAAAAAAAAAAAATCTAAACTAATTTTTAACAATTTGCCATTTTTCAAATCATTTGAAATTACAAATTTAAAGTTCTGAAGTTGGAGTTTTGAAATCAATATTACTTCCCTTTATCATTCATAAACAGCCATTTTTATTTGAATTTAGTATCTGACAAATTTTTTACAATGTATATTTTTTGTAACATACAGCTTTATTAAAAAAAAACATAACAAATCAAATAAGTTTGAACAACATTTACAACATTCATTTTCTCCTAAATAATTTTAGACCACTTTATTCAACTCTACCAATTCCAAATTTGTAGTCCAGTCATACATATTCAATAGAAGTAGTTGGTAAATATATGCAATATTTTTGCAAAAAAATCATGCTTAAATTCTAGCTGGAAATAATACAGTAAACTTTATAGAAACAAATTTTTCTCAAAGTGTAGAAATGTCTAAATAACTATTAATATACGGAAATAGCAGTAGTAATAGCTATTTAAGTAGATGCAATATTAAATTTATTTTCCTCTTACATTTTTACTCATACCAATTTGATGAAAAGCAGTTTATTTATTCATGTTACATCCACCTTTCTCCTCCTACTACTGTTTTTCTACTTTTAAATTAATAGACATATCAATTCACATACCATTAATTTTTCTTCCCCTTTTTCTTCTCTTTTCTATTTCTCCATTGTTTTTCTTTCCCACTTCTCTTTCCTCTTTCTCTTTTCTCTCTTCCTTCTTTTATCTTTCCTTTTCTCTCTTCATTCTTCTTCTTCTTCTTCTTTCTCCCTTTTTAATTTGTCATATCTCTTGATGGTTCCATTTGTTTTACAACATAGCCTTACACAGTCACATGATATTTTTTGAAATACAAACAATGATTTGTTGACTAAATGGTAGGCCCCCTTTCTCTGTATATAATTTCCTCCCTTGTTTTGTATTTTATTAAACATCTATCGGTGATCTAACAATACTCAGTATCTTTTCTAAGTCCTGATGATGGTTTATTAAAACCGAAATGTGATAGTGTTGACTCTTTCACATTAAATTCTTCACTTTGGATTAATTTTTTTCCATATATCAAAAAGAAAAAGGTCCATCAGAACATGAGTGCCCTGACTAACTTCATTGGTTGGACAACTCTGATTAAGTAGATATATTTGCACTGTTAAAACATACTAAATAAAAACAAAAAAAAACAAAACATTATTTAAGCATATGATCCACTTTAACGCTATTGCTAAAAATAATCCGTTTTTTAATGCCAATTTTTAATTTTATCAAAACTTTATCCAATACATTAACAAAGTTCTTGAAATCCATGTTATGACCAACAACAATGGTAACAAAAATTGCTTCATTGAGTTTTTCTTTTGTAACACAAAAATTAATGAGAAAAATGACTGTAGAATATTTTTAAAATGTTATTTTCAAATGTAGAGTATACTCACCAAAAAAGGGAGAAAAATAGAAAATGGAAGTTTAAAGACAACTGGGGTGATAAATAGGAAGAGAGGTAATTTGATAAATGACAAAGCAAGATGAAACTCGGCTTTTATATGCACATGTGTGTGTGTGTGTGTGTGTGAGTGAGAGGTATGTATACATGCACATTCACAAAAATACATTCATTTTTATAAACACATACATACACATACATATATACAACTGATAAGCATAAATGCCTACATCAATGAGCAGAAGCTGAGGAATGAACACAACACACACTTTAGGTTGTAAGGTTTTATTGCGTGCACGTACAACAATGGGAAAAGCAAAGACAATTTTTCTTTATGCAAAGATGGAACATTCATGAAAATTTGTTGGAATACGTGCATGAAAGAAAATATGCAAGGGTTTATTAAGGAAAAACCTTTGAATGACAATAATAATGGCTAGATATTGAAGAGTCTTTTTTCTTTACCTGTTTCATATTGTGAATATACTTAAAAATCTGTCAACATTCAAATCATCTATACAATAAGGCCAAAGTTTCACAAAGTTTCATTAAACTAAAACTACTTTTTGAAATATATTTCAAAGGAGCAAGATATAAACAAACAAAATGAAGGCATCAATGTAAGACTCTTGTAAGAAAAATATTCAGAAAAAACTTTTTAAAAAAATCAATTTAAATGTACTTAAAGCAATCAAAAGGGAAATGTTCAAATTAGCAGTAAAAAGGTTTTGTTGACTGTAATATTTTTGCCAAATAGATTTCATTTTTACAGTGGGTTTGCATATAATCTGGGATGGGAGTATCCTCTTCTTTGTCTTCAAATGGACTTGCACCATAAGATAAAAGATCACTCAGCAAAATATCAGCTGCTCAGACATTAATAATGGCCCTAAAGCAAAAAGATAGTAATGCAGACAATTCTGATATAGCAAAAAGAATCATTCCATTTTTTAAAATAGGGTTGTTTTCCCAGGAAAATCATTGGACATACTAGCAGTATATATATATGGTTTATCTTTACATGAAAATTTTACCATTCATTTGGAAACTCCTGAAACCTACTTTAGATAACAAGAACCTACAGCAGTTATGTAAATGCATACATGTAATTTATTTTTCTTTAAAGTGGTTTGGTTTATTGAAGGTTTTAAACTTAGTTTATAAAAAGAAAAATGTTAAATATGTTTTTTAATTGTAAAAAAATAAAAAAAATAAAAGTGGCAGTGATAGAGAAACTTATTTGGCAGAAAAGGTATTCATAATATGAGATCATACAAATATTGAGTGAATGGGTCCCAGGAAAGAGCAGAAGGGCTTAGACACTAGGTACGGAACATGAAGTTAGTGGTCAAGAGAATGTCAATAATTTGAAGAAAGCAGCTTCTAAATTTCAGGGATATTTGACAAATTGCTTGTTATCAACTGGTTTTTCATGATGAAAAAATTAAAAAGGAAAAATAAATAAATAAAATGAAATAATAACAGTGATATTTATTTATCGAGTTTTAATTGGACCTGTGTTGTAATTACTTTTTTTTGTAGATCAAAAGTTTTTATAACTGGCTTTTTGTTTTAAATTGTACATAGGATACAGCCAAAAAATTTTCCTTTAGACTAGGACTCAATCCATGGACAGTAAAGTCATTCAAAAGCCTAAAAGATTTTTTTAACCTTGTTCCTTTCTCTTGGAATTTATATGCACAAAATAAAAAATAATACTCATAATAAATGCAGAACTTTAGTTCAACCAATGACATTTGTCATATTAAAATAAAAATAAGACAAAAAGCATCTGGTTATAAAAGATTTCTCACAGGATATCTTAACACTAAATATCTTAAATACTAATTTCTTGAGAGAAACAAACTTACAAGAAAACAGATTCTTAAAGGTATAAGTTTGGCAGGAGAAAAGCAATTTAGTTTTTATACATTTTATGTCTATGGTTTAATTCATTTCATCCAATTGCTTCAAGGCACAATTTAACCTGAATGGTTCATTAATTCTTATATATTATAAGAAGTAATGAATTCATTAAGAAAAAGAATTAGATAAAAATTAAAGTTTGAAGAGATGCTAACTCATTTTCCTTAATTCAAAGCTACAAAATTTATTAGGACATTTGAACCCATTGTTTATGATGTTGCCAATACAATGATGCATACTTTGGCTTTTGTCAGGTGGAATTTTTCAGTCTCTGTTCTATGATTAGGTCATGTTCATATTGACTGTGTATCATGTATAATTCTGAATAAAGTCAGAAACAGTACAAATTTTGTTTGGATATCTTAACCCTTTTTCTTTTTTTTTGCATATTTGGTGTTCAATTTTCTGTATAAATTTAGAATGTTAATCATGGATGACATTTCAGATATAAAAACTAAACAGCAGAACATTTAGAGCATATCACCAAAGAGCAATGGTTAGTAAGCTAATCTTGCAGACTGTTACTACTGAAATCAGCAAGTGCCCTTTGGGATCTTTTATCAGACTAAACTAAGCTTAATCAATTGCTAAAAGTATCTATAAACTTGCACCGTCAATTTGAACATGGTAACTATATTAAATAGGAAAAGAAGAAAGTGACAGAAAATAGAGAGGTGGGGAAAAAGAAAATGTTTGAAAGTGGTGAGAGGAAGAAGGGAAAGAGAAAATGCATCAACGAAAGACTAAAAGACTTTTAAAAATTAAATAAAGAAAATTAAAATGTTTACTTTAAATTTTACAAGAAATGAGAAAATTTCTTGTAAGAACATTGTAGTTAATCCTTTTGAGCTAAACTTCTAAATCTTATCATTTTATAAGGTAACTTAAATTAAAATTTGCGATAGATTTGAAACAAATTTATAGAGAATGCCCCTTTAAGGCCAATTGGTGTGTAAACAAAAATATTTGGGCAGCTAGATCTTGAAGATGATAAAGGAAATAAGCCTAACTTCTTTATTGATAATCCTTTTAAAACTGGGAACTTGTTAAAAACTACAACAAATATACAATTGTTCAGAGCAATTTGTTTGAGCATTTTTGAAATCCATTTCCCTGTAATTAGGTGTTGGGATCAGCTTAACCATAAGTCTCATTGTGCTATTCTTACCAACAAGGAAAAAATCAGATTGTAACCAAAGAGCTAAAGAAAAAAGCAACATTTATAGAGATAAATAGGCCTAAACACATTAAATCTGATCAAGATTAGCAGAATTTCTCAATTACTATTAGAACAGATATTTTGCATAATCAATTAGGTATGTTTGGCTCCATCAAAAAGTAAATATATACAGATCAGAAGAATTAGTCATAAGAAAGATATTTAATGTTTACATTTTAAAATAACAGACTTAAAAGTTGGTGAAAGAACAAAAACAAGCTAAAAAGAGGACATTTTAGCTTTTATAACATTGACCAGTGAATTAGATATATTAACACTAAATATGTTTTATGAGCCGATAATTAGAAGATAAGTCTAAAAAAGCTGAAAAAACTTCCACTAATTCATAAAATGTACAACCTATGATCTATAAAAGTTGTTACCTTTGATGTATGAAATGTATATGCAAAAGTAAAAATTAAACTTTTCAAGGAATGGGAAGTAATGAACCTTACACTTGCCATACTGTCCTATGAAGTACTGACAAAGGGTCTAAATTCAAATTGCTTTTCTCCAAGATTGGTTGATTCATAAAGGCTAAGGAGCTCCAACTGGCCTTTTATTCTACCTATAACAGGAGTGAGAAAAGATAATGCCATGCCTTTATTAAAGGCATTAGTACAAAGTGAATGCAAACAGCCTTGACAATAATTTGAACTTGGCTTGCAGATTTCATTTTCCATTATGTCATATATGATTTTTTAAAGACAAATATTATTTCTCTTGAGCATATATTTGTGTATATATATATCAAATGAGAGAGAATGATAATAAAAATAAAGTAGATGATTTAAAGCACTGAATACAGTTGAGTATTGTCTGCATATTTGAAGACCTCATTTTTAGGCAAAAAATTGGCATCAACCAATACACAGGTATTTTTTGTGACAAAAATTCAAACTTAATGAGAATAACTAGGAGAAACCCTTGGCTGCAAAAATGAATGATTTTGTAGCCATAAATCAAAGGTGAACTTATACATGAGAATTATACTGAAGCCTTGTTTCCTGCCTATTGTCTATTTTTGTCAGTAAATTAATTCCCCAAAGCTTGTATTTTCATTCATTGCAAAGAAGACACCTTCTTTGGGTAACAACATAGGTACTTTATTCTTCCATTTTACACACACATACATTCCCAACTGACTCAACCAAAAGAAATTTGTTGCAGGTTTCTTTAGATATCAAATAACTTTGATCATTGAAAATGTCAACATTTACTCCACTGTTCCTTAACTTGAAACCAGTGTTTATTCTGTTTGCTAGATTTTGTGCAGCTATTCAACATAGTATTAACTGGAATTACATGCATTGCAGTAATTCTCGGTTAATAATTACCTATTAGCATGGACACACTTTTCTATTATTTCAATAACTAAAAATAGAAGTCCTTTAAAAAGTAGTGAGAAAAAGCAACATAAATCCCAATGGATTTAGAAGAGGCATCCAATGACAAAGTCACCTATTATTTTAGGGAATGTCTTGGGTAATTTTTTATTTGGTTTTATGTATCTGAAGCAATAAAATCTCAGAAATGTCAATGGAAATTTCTATTAAATTTTACACTAAAATTTACAGAAACATTTTACTTGAGGTCTATTTATTTATTTTTACTTAGACAAGAGCTTCATGTCTAAAATTTCATTGAAGAGCAAAATTTTAAAATTCCCCTTTGTCTACTGTATTATGTGGGGAAAAAATACATTTTCATTTTTGATAACCAATAAAATTAAAGTAAAAATATGTTCTAAAACAACAACAGGCCTCTGTTTAATGTGTGACTGCAATTTAGATGAGCTATTAAACTAGATACTGATGCTTCTACTATGTAAAGAGTCAAGGGTTTTAATTAGCACTTCATAATTATCTCTGTTGTATCAAGTATTTGGATGATTGAAAAAAGTAACATTCTGTAAGAATGCAAACTCCACAAAATTGTCATTCAGTTACAGGAAACTACTTCATTCTCAAAGATAGAGCATTTTAGATATATTGTTCTAATAAAAATCTCACTATGAGCTGCTTTTGTTGGTTTATGGCTAATTACAAACATAATGGGGATTTTAATAATATAGAAATTAATTAGGACATTAAAAAGTAAGTGATTTAACAGTAATTATCAATAATGAATCCACCCGGGGACGTAAGTTAAGTTTCACTGACTTATCTTTTATTATTGTCTCCAATAAATGCTGTTCCTTAATTTTGTACTGGAAGAAAAAGCAACTAAAATTTTAAAATGAAAGAAAATACTAGTCAAAATTAACAATAATAATCATTGACAATGCTTCATCAAAAAAGTAAAAGCAAAATAAGTGGACTAATCATGGATTTTTATCCAACTACTCACTACTTTATCGTTATCATAACATGTTCTGTGTATGCGGTTATAAACACATATTTAATGGTAATTTAAATAGTGGAAACAACTGACAAAGGAAAAAATTTGGATATCATTTCATAAAAAGTTAGAATCAATCAAGTTATTCTATTTTCAAAATTTTTATTCATTTGAATTCAATAACATAGGGAAAACAATGGAAACAGTGATGTGAATGTAGAGATAGACAAAGTTGCATCACCTGACTGTATTTACAAATGTATAAAATAAACATTAAAAAAAACATTAAAAAAATAGAAAAAAACCCACTAAATCAGAAAACTTTGAGTATCATTTTTGCAGTGAGGAGATGGATAGGGAATAGTTGGTTGGTGATCAAGAGGGTTAAAGTAGACAAATTATTTTGTCATGGTCCTAAAACTAATCCAAATTTAATAGCAAGAAGATTTTTTGAGTTTTGTGAGCTACAAAGAATCAAATTCCCATAGAGCTTAAATTAAAATCTGAAATATCAAGGGTCACATGATGTAATGATCTATCATCAACAGAACCTACCCCTCAGCTTAGAAGATTGAAGTGGTAGTTAGAAAAGGTTCAAAGGTCAAATGATATGTGTGGACTTAAAAGAGGTGAGTGGGTGAGAATTCTTTGTCCCTTTTTGATGTTAGAGGAGAAAGTAAGAGAGAAGGAAAGTTTTTGTTCAGATGTCAAAGTCAATACAAGTGTTTATGGCAAATGGCAGGAGAAAGAGACAGAGCAAATTAGAAAATTGATCAACAAAGTTATTTTTTCTACAATTTCAGATTTATTTTCTATTTAATGGATAATGCCTTCTTTATATCAGTATGGGGTAGCTCTTATAGTGTAGTGGTTAGAAAACTAGGATAGCAAACCATTGCTAGTGAATTTGATTCTCACTACATCTAAACTAAGCTTAGTAAGTGTGTTCCCATATCAACAACAGTTAAGAAATGAATACCCTGCTTTATTATTATGGACTGATATACATAAACTAGTATCTTTATCTTATTTGTTATATTCATAATATCTCAACCAATGTCTCCTGTTATAGTTCATAGTCTTCTAAGAATTTCAAACCAAACCTCTTATGCAATACACTGTCCACAATTCATCTGAGTATTCATTACCTATCTCTTCTATTGGATCAGAGTATTGAACTAATTAATGACTGCAAGTTAACTAGATAAACTTTAACCAATGCCTTTATCCACTGGTTGAAGGACAACCTGCAAGTGATAACTTGGAACCTTAAACCTAATGTTACTCTTCAATTTGATGAGCATATTTGTCCTTTTATAGTGGTCAAAGTTTTAAATCTAAACTTCATGCCTTTTTTGCTTTAAGACATAATATAGCTGAACATAAAAAAAATAAAGTAAATATGAATGACATAATATTGACGAAGGTAAAAAATAAAGTATCAACAGTTCTTTCATATTAGAGTTTTCTTTATAATTCAAAGATTATTGGCTACAAAAATGGAGGGAACAATTTTGTAACTTATGATCCAAATATAATTCATTTTGTGACCAGCAAAATTCTTGTTTGATAATTTTTTTCAGTGGAAATCATAAATTAGAACATTACTTTTACTATTCTTCATGTAAAATATTGATCTTCCAGCTTTTTAATTTGCAGTAGTATGATATTTTGTATTTTAAGCATAAATTATGTACATAAGATTTCATTATGCCTTATTCAAATTTATTCTCATCCATCTTCAAAGAAATTATCATTTTTCAATATTTATATAAAAAAATCAGGAAATTAAAAAAAAAAAAAAAAGATTTTACAGCAAGCATCAACAATAGATCCAGCTACTTATTACATGTTATTTAGTTAACTCAAATTTACATATTCCTTTTCTTTATAGCTAATATTAATTAACAAGGTGAGAGAGAGACTTATTTAAGTACTTAACTGTTACTAAGACATAATTTTTATATCTTTTAAAATAGGTAATAAATTAGTGATAACTAGCAGAAGTTAGTTTCTGAAATTTTTTTTAAGATTATATATATATATATATATATAGTTGTAAAATAATTCACTCATGTTGTATAGAATAATCTAAATGAAAATCTCTAGCAAGAATCACAACTTTTATCAATGTTCTGCTTGCTTTTAATGAATATTCATAGTAGATATTTGTTTTTTATTAACTTGTTGAACTTCGGCATGGGGCAATTATGTAATATTTAAAGAAATCAATTATGCTGCTGTGTACCTATTAATTTTTTATTTTTAAGGAAATAAAACATTTTCATCAGAATGATTAAGGAAATGATTTATTAGAATAAATTTTAATTTCTTGACCAAAATACATCACAAATAATATATCTACTTTTTGGATAAAAATATTGTTATTTTACTCCTTGTGATTTTTTCACACCATCATTATCTGGTGGGCTCTCACTAGAGTCTGAGAAACAGCTAGTTTCCCCAGGTCACCAGGACTCTCCTCAGCATTCTGACCACAACAATGCTGTAGCCTGGATGGTCTTGATTCTTCCTCTGACTTCCAATTGGTCCAATCCTCTTTCCAATCCTTTAGAGGCCATTCCAAGTGCATCAACTACAATTGGTATCACCATAATCCTCATATTCCATTTTTTAAAGTTCTCTGGCAATTGTTGATCTTTTTGTTTTCTTTAACTTTCACTCTGTGGTTTGCTGGAATGGTAGAATCCACTATGAGATAAGTTCTCTTATTTTTTTTTTTTTTTAATCAGCCCTAGATCTGGTCCTCTGGTCAGGATTAGGTGATCCATTTGTATCTCAAAATCCCAGAGAATTTTTATGTCTCATTCTCTAGGATGGATTCTGGTTTGTGCATATATCATTTAGTATTATTATTTATTGATTTGAGTTTTTAAAATTAACAATTCTCTTGGCTAATTAGTATTAAAAGAAAACAACTAACTTTTCATAAAAAGAAGAAAACTCTTAATTTTTAGAAAATAATCTTTGGTTAAATATTTTTTCTATCTTCTGTGCAGAATATAAAATAGATAGTATATTAAAAAAGTTAGACTAATTTTCTATACTCTCCAAAATATGTATTAATCATAAAAGGTATAAATTACAAAATCAATTAAAAATTAACCAGAACAGGGTTAATCTCTAAAAGCTTAAGGCAGCAATTAAAATATACAAGAGAATGTAGGATTATCTTTTTGTAATCTTACACTGTTAGATAAAAAGCAGATTAGTTTTGAGTGACAAGAGAAATTGTTCACTTTGAACTTTAAATGTTTTTTGAACAGATAAAGGAATTTTAGGAAAAAGAAAAAAAAAGAGTGACAATATCAGCAACAACAAAAAACTATTCAGTTTATATCAATTAAAGAGTCATTCAGTTAATAGAACAACGAAGGAAAATAAAAGTGGATATTTTAAAATCTATCAATCTTTAAATCAAGTCATCAGAGCTATATTGATAATTCTTTTAATAAAAAGTGTGTGTGCAGTTGTGCGTGTGTGTGTGTGTGAGAGAGAGAGAGAGAGAGAGAGAGATGATCACAACTGATGGATTTTAATGGCATGTCAATTTGTCTAGGGTTATTTTACACCAAAAAGTTAGGGAATCATGTTCATTGTAAGTTCTTATTTACATTTTTTTTATATAATTGTTTCTTTAGACTTTTTTGCCACACACAGTCCAATCAAATATGAATGATTCTTAAACTGATCAATAGATGGGACCCTACCAGGTACTACCACTCCAATTCAGAGCAGTCCTGGTGGTAACGGAAATGAAAGGGATATTTCATACTGCCCAGAATTCCAGAGCTAAAGCCTTACCACCAGACGCAGTTTAGTAATACTTAGGACACTCCTTTTTGGAGTGGGGTATGCAGAGGATATAGCTGCCATATACTAAGCCCTGCTTAGAGAGAGAGAGAAAGAAAAATACCAAACATTAGAATAAGAAATACAAGTAGCAGTTAGATCATTAAAATGTTATTATTTTGCTTCTACATGTGACATGTCCCTTGAGAATATGGGTGATCATAGCTTTCCACAGTTTCCTTTATTTATTTATAAATTGTGCATTACCATCATTGGTTTTGGGAAGGACAGAAGAATATAACATTCTCAATAGTGTTTTTATCGAGGCATCGTCTCTTGTTAGCTGACTCTTGGAGTTCATTTTCTTTTGGATGGATCTTATTTTTATTCCTACGTATTCACATCAAAGTGGAATAAAGGAACTGGTTTATTCATTGACAATCTGACTTTTGTTTCAGTCAAGAGTAACCTCTTCTTAGATTGCCTCAACATGAATAAAGGACTCTAATTACATTACAATTTACCAATAACTGCAGGGGAGAAATATATTCATGCCTTTTTCAAGAACATTAGCACAAAGTGAATAACAAACAAATCCAACCAAAACTCAGTTTACAAATTCTGTTTTCAGTGCCAACAATTATTACATACCTGTACCTTTTATTTTCTTATGAACAGTTAAACTGAAAGTATAGCTAACAGATATGGCCAGTAAAATTTAAAATGTAATATTTATTTACTAAGACTACTAAAAATATTGCTAATCTAACAAATGTGTGTGGTAATAGAAAAATTAAGACTTGATTATAAAAACAGGGTTTAGATTTATGATTGCTGTTAGGAATATTCATTCTCAAAGAATACAAAGATATTCTTTCAAATATCAACATCACAATAGCAAATAAGAGAGAAAAATTATCTACATATCTTCATAAATGATAATCTGACAACCATAATTGAAGATAATCTTTTATTCTTTGTTCACATAAATGAAGGGGGATATAAAAAATTGAGATTTTGTTAAGCCAATAAAATGAATAGAAAGTCTTTAATTTTTCCAATTACAGTTATGACCACATGTAATTTCATTTTTAAATCTATAATTTTATTCACAGTATCTGTTTGCTCTTGGCTTATTATGGATAATGTGAACATTCTGAAATATTCTTATTTGTTTTCAGATATTACAGATAAAATATATACTTACAAAATATGTTTTATCATAACAGATTCGCAAGAAAAATAATCACAGGGATTAATAAGAGTTTCTTCTAATAATAATCTTTTAAAAGTGACAATGATTTTCTCAGGACATAGCTATTCAAGTAAAATAATTTTTTTCAGATTTGATCAAATGACTACATTATAAGAAGAATTATTTTTTATGTTCAGTTTTATTATGAACTTGTGGGCAACTGGTATCTGTCTTAATCTATCCAGTGCTTTTCTTGTAACACATGAGATTAAATGTCTCTTATTAAAATAATTAACAACTTACTAAAAACTCAAAAAGGATTGAGAGCAATTTCTCTTAAGAGATAGCATCATTGCATACGCAGTCACATAAGTTTTTATGCGTAAAATATAGGATGCCATGACAAAAAAAAATCCAAATTTACAACAGTCTTTAGACTCAGATAAAAATAATTTATTCATTTTGAATAATAGCAATGCATATTAAGATGAAAAATGTCTAGAAATTATGCCATTTTGTTTATGCTTGGGTCATACATATGAATCCAACAGACAGATACCCTGAGAGAAAAATGACAGAATCAAATATTACCCATCTCACAGAATCATTAAAAGTTTCTTTATATGATAAAGTTTTCTAAAGGCACTTGAAATGTACAAAAAAAAAATGAAATGAATATAGAACATTTCAATTATTTATAAAAAATTTTTTTTAGAAGCTTTAACTTAGTTCAGATAAATATAACATGCAAAAAACTTTAAGGATTAAAAAATTCCTGAATGATTGGTTTTTGGCTTTTAATATTCTAAAAGAAAAACTTATTTTAGGAAAATAACAAAAATGAAAATAATATATTAAAGTCATTTTATACTTTAGCATTTTTCTTAGTAATTCTTCACAATATGTAGTAATTTGCATGAGGAAGACAAACATTAGAGCTAAATGATTTAAACTCCACACTTCATAAACACACAAGAAATATCCATTTAAGCAAGAATATCAAGCAAGAGAAATTTTTATAAGAAGTATAATTCAATTTACTCTGAAATAAAAACAAAACTTTTGCTTTTTTTTAACAGAATGTGAAATGAAAGTTCTAAAGAGAGAGAAAATAACTTCAAATTCATGGCACTTTAGTTGACTATATTAATTGCTTGAAAGACAATATACCCTATCTCAAAATAAACAATGAGATTTTTGTTCATTTTATCTTGGACTAAGAGAACAATTACTTTATTAAAATGTAGAAAATTATAGGCCATCAGAATTTGGTCCCAAACACTCAATAAATATATGGATTTATAAGTAAAATTTAATTTTTGACAGAAAGCAAAGAAGCAAATGTTTTTTTTTTAAATATGAACCAAAAAGTGCTGATAACTATTATCTGATTTTATTGGAAAAGACTTGCAACTGTAAAAAACTGACTGTACATCTTTACCATTTAGGAATAAAATTTAGATATTTTAATCATAGAAAAAATACAAAAATCCATTCATTAATAGTTTCAAATATTGACAGCTATTTATAAATTTATATACACTTAAATTAAAAGCAGTATTATCCTTCATTTTTAAGATCTTGAAAAATTATATTTTTTGTGAAAGATGCTTCTTTTCCATTACTTTACCATTCTTAATTAACTGCAGTATTTTAGAATAGAATCAAGTAAAATTATAATCACAATTTTATTTGCCTGACTTTTACGATATACATTTAGTTCAGCAGAAACTCAGAAAAATCATTTCTTATTAAAACTTCATACATTTGATTATCTGGAGTGTAACCTATACTAATAATTTAGAAAGAGTTTTCCTCTATAGACAACCAAAGGATTTGATGAAGAGTTAACAAATTTAGTATGCATACTTATATGACAAAGAAAATGATTTATAGTAAAAAGAAAAAACAAAAAAACAAGTTATTCATGATGGAGAAAGAAGGGCTCTCACTGAGAGAGATAATCTAACAATAAACAATTAACCTGAGGGAAACCATATGGCTACAAAATGTAACTCATTATACAGAATCAAAATACCAAACTTTAGAAGAACAGATTTTTTTTCAATTATTAATTAGGTTTATAGTTAGTTCTTGAAGATGAAGATATAAAATAATCACATAACATTATTGTTTAGTTAAGACTTACAATCTGGACAAAAAAAACCTATTTAAATCAATAGATCTTTTAAGTTTCATTCACTTAAATCAAAAGATATTTCTTCACAAAAGCCTGTAAAATCTTTCATAAAACA
This sequence comes from Sepioteuthis lessoniana, assembly GCA_963585895.1. NCBI lineage: Eukaryota > Metazoa > Mollusca > Cephalopoda > Myopsida > Loliginidae > Sepioteuthis > Sepioteuthis lessoniana. Next base: position 51,677 of record CAUZXS010005945.1, read on the forward strand.
ATATTAATTTCATAATATAAAAAATATAACCAGCATTCTCTTTTCTGTTAAGAAACAATATATAGTAACAATAACTGGTTGTAACCATTCAGTGTAAATTCTTAATTGATAACAATTGTAAAAAATATGAAATTATGTAGAAAATATTTCAGCATTTGAGTGTTAGTTTTACTGTATCTTCAATTCAAGTCTTGGTCTCTAACCCAGAGTAGACATGTACTTCAGCTAGTGCTTTAAAATTGTGACACTAAAATTGGCTTAATCAACGTGAGTTTGGAAAAGGCCAAACATTCTAATGGGGTGGGTGATTGATTGTAAAACTTTTTATCTGTAATAGCTTTTAAAGTTCCTTATTCAAAGATAAGAGTGCTGAATTAATAAATTATACTACCTCTATACCATAATAGTCTTTATATTTAGTGTATGAAATTTATATGCAAATGTATCAAGTATTAAGAGACAGAGGTAGGAGAAAATATACAGATTTCTTTGAAAAAAAAAATTTGAATTTTTATTGTTTTTCTGCAACACAAAGAAATTCCTTTTTTTTTTTTTAACTTCAAAATATAAATCTAATGGAACAGTGTATGACTCTAGGGTAGTTTTAAGTGGCAAAGAAAAGAGATTATTTAAAAGATGGAAAGATTAAAAGACAATTCAAATGGATTAAAAGAACCAGTACCAGATGAAAGTAATTCTTAAAATGGTTTGGTGCTAAAAAGATGAGAAATAAAGTAAAATGGATTTGGATGTCTTTTAGGTGAAACCAACTGAAAAGTCAAAAACTAATGATTGAAAAAGATTAGTAAACAGATTTGGACATTTCATTTTAATCATAATTTACGATACATCAAAATTTACTCACATCACCCTAAGAAAACTATAAAATTGTTCAGATAGTTGAATGTCTTCTTTGTGTTCTTGATTCTGTTAATACAATGTTTGGTCAATTATTATTTTCAGCACTCATCAAGGTTTTCTCCCCCAAAGAAGAAAAGGTCTCTCCTTTTTCGCTGGATAATAATATATAAGAATAGATCAGCCAAACCATTGTGTTAATATCCAGAATACAACAAAGAGGTTTGATAGCTCAAACAATTTTTAGAATGTTAATGACATGTTTAAAGTTATTCACAATATAATAATCAAAAGTTCATTCATTAAGCATATTCTTTTTAGTGACTTTCAATCTACATATTGGGATATTTTCATTTGATATTGATTTCTCAAGTTGCTTTTAGTTATTAATTTGTTGAACCATATGAATAAACATAATATTAACAAAATTTCCTCTTATTCAAAAATCAATTACAAATATGTATATTTTAAGGGTTAAGTTTATTCATAAAATAAAAATTGATCTTTTAAAATAATCTTTTAAGGCACTACTCCAGTCAAAAATCATAAAGTTCAATCCAAGTCTAACTTTTCCTAATTTGAATCAAGTATTTCACAATTATTCATTCATACATATTCATAGAATGAGACTTCAAAAGATGTTATTACTCAAAGAAATGACTTTAAAAGGTGTTATATTCAGTATTACTGTCTTTTTTTTTTTATTACTACTGTTATTTTATTTGTTTTATACCTCCTTGACGAACCAGACATGCAGGACACTGCTAGAGAACCAGGGACGAGCTCATAAGTGATGTACTCCCATGGACCCCCACATATGGCTGAGCAAAAGCAGGACAACCAGCTCAAACATACATACAGCAGCTATGTGAGGATACGGGATGTAGCCCTGAAGACCTGCCAGAGGCGATGAACGATAGAGAGAAGTGGCGAGATAGGGTCAGGGATATCCATGTTGGCGGCACGACATGATGATGATACTTCCTTGAGCATCAGTACCTTTTACCATCTTCTCACACCAACCTTAAAAAATACTATTAATATAATATCTACAGACAGATCAAAATCTGTTAAGAAATTCATCCAATAGTTCCCAAAAAATACCCTCTTAAATTCTTTTTCAAACCATTTCTTCTAAAATTTAATCTTAAATTTTTCTTCAGTATTGCTGTTTTTGATCTGAATAGGCAATTTGTTCCAAAAATTCTTCTATTAGCAAAAAATCTAATTGACTTAGTTTTTGAAATCTGTCTTGGCAATAAATTTCCAGTTTAAGAAGAAATATTGAAAAAATGTCAACCATAGTTTGAAATACTATCAATTATTTTGAAATTTGATCATCTGTCATCCTTCTTCCTAATAAAGTAGTTAATCCTAATTTCTCTAATTCATCCCTTATAACAGTAATCTTTTACTTTTTTTAAAATCATATTTGTCACTCTTCTTTGTAAGCTCACTAATCTCAATATTACACACCTATTTTCATGTTTTGACACAGGAGCCCAAGTTTGGACAAAATATTCTGCGTTCTTATTAGATTTTATATATTTGTAAAACAACATTTGTCTCCCTTGAAATAGAATTTCTAATAATCCAGCCAATCATTCCATTTGCTTGCTCTCAATACAATAGACAAAATATGATTGTCAGCTTTAAATCTATTGTCAAAGCCAACCTCTAAATTGTATTCCTTATTTATTTTCTTGATTTCTCTGTTGCATAATTTACATTCAACTTCGATGTTTTTTAGGTTCAATATGAGGTAATTTAGATTTTTCTATAATAAATCTTAATTTCCAAATATCTTCTGAATATGACAATTTATTATTTACATCCATCATTTGTTTCTTTTGATAATGATTTAATAAACAGCTTGAAATCATCAGCAAATTTTTTACTAGACTAATATTTTTATGAATTTTAGCTTTTGATTTTACGTATTTGAATAATGGTTTACAAGTGTAACAATTTTATTTTCATGTTCCATTTTTTTATTTATTTACTTCTAATTTTTCACATACATTTGCATTATGATAGTTTTCCATACTTGGTATAGTTCCAAATTCTTTCCAAGCTTTATCCTTTTTCTGTTATGAAATAGCCGATTATTGTCACAAAGTAATTTTTCTAATAGATCAACTTGTTTAGAGAATTTTATAATAAATTCAGGAATATTTTTAGGCTATTAATGTCTCTGTGTGAAGTAAATATCAGAGTTTGACTTTTAATCCTGCAAAAATATCTTCTTCAAAAATTATGAGTAGAAAAATTATTTTGAGATCAAAAATGGAGAAGAAATTATTATTTTAGTGCAGAATTCACACTCATGTGAAAAAATGTTATCAGTGAAAATAACAAAAATTGAGAGGAGAAAACTGAACACTTTAGTGTACACTGATGCATTCAGACTAGTATCCTCATCTTGCTTGTGAGAGTCACAACATTTTGATCATCGCATCCTCTTTCTTTAGTGTCTGTCATAGCCTTTGGGTAATTTTAAACCAAAAACTTTATGCAATCTACCAAGGTAGATTATACTCATTTCTTCCTAGTCAATTTGTATTTGCGATGGCTGCTTAGTCAAGATAAATAGAGAACTGATATAAGATATCTTCTAAGCATAGAGAACAATTTACATGGTAGATTGAATAGAAGATCTGATTAAAAATTCTCGGAAGGTTACCAACTACAATAGATACCAGACAGTATAATGACAAAAACATTGTGACTATAACACCCAAAAAGAGGACACTATGTACATCATCATTATTATTATCATTATCATCATCTTATTTATCATTTTAAAAATTCAGACAAAAATGAACACTTTAGATTAAAAGAATAATGTCTAAGAGAGAATAAAAAATTTCAAAATAAAATGACTGATAAAAAATATGAAAATCAAGTAGAAATAAACCAATATCAGAAAAAATAGGGAAGAAGGAATCTCAGACTACTGGAAATATCAAGTTATATATATTTTTATGTAATTATAATCAGAAACTTTCAGCTTAGTTTAGTTTTGACACAAGACTGCAAATATTGGGATCCTAACAAGGTTTGAATTCAGTAGTAATGATCCACAAGACTAGCTTGTTAACCATTACACCACAAGGCACAGAAACTTCAATTGTGAAAAATTTTAACAAAGTGTATTGGATACATTTGAGAACATTTTCTTCTCCTTATTAAATTCTTTTCTATTCTAAAATTATATTTCTAGTGATGAACTCCTGGAATTTAATTAATTATTCCTTTGTACAACAAGTTAGTTTCTATTTTATCTCTCTCATATATCATCCATTCTACTCACTATCAATACTTCAAGATAAATATGGAAGATTACCACCAAAATATGAAACATTAACACTGGATTAAACATTATAATAGTATCTAAAATGTACATTAAGGACATTCAAGATATTAGAATCCTGAGGAAAGTTTAAGATTATTCAGCTGCCATTAAGGTTACCTGGAAGATGGTGTTATTCTAATCTATTCAACATCTGGCTAACTCTGCTGAAGCTCTCTGTAGAAAGCAAATTACTTTTCTTGTCATAAATTTTAATATATAACACTAGGCTGAGAACCCTTAGAGAAAACCCTTTACACTTATTACTAAGGCATCCAAAATTTAGGCTAAGAATCATTAAGTTGAATGATATCAAAGAATCAAAAGATGAAATGATTCAACAGGGGCCAATTCAAGCACTGGACAGGTTATATAATATCTTAGTATGATAACTATATCTTTGGGGACCAATTAGTTTTACATTATTCACTCTAGTTAAGCAAAAATGTCAACCTGAGATTAATTAAATTCCAAGACTATTTATTATTATCTAAATGTGGGTTTAATTCCCAATGATAATTTGTCATGTGCCTACAAATTAAACCTGATGTTGTATTTTGAAAAAGAAGTTGTTTAAAGAAAATAGAGGGATTGAGAATTTTGTTGAAGATTTTACAAGAGAGAAAAGTTAGGTGATTTTTTTTTACAATTTGATAATTAAAAAAAAAGAATACATTTTGACTTTGGAATCAAAGAAAATATGAATATATTGGTTAATATCCATGGAAAACAATAATGAATACATTTGTTTGTTCGTTTTTTTTAATGAAATAAAATGAATAATATCTATATATATATTTATAAATTAATATAATCTATAATTGAATTTCTATGGTTATTTCTATTCTATAAATTTCATAATTTTTAAAAATTACTTCATGTAACATGACACTTGCTTATTTTAGAATACTGGAGGTGGTGAGCATGTTTCTTGTTATCTTAATATTATCAAAAGAGACATTATGTTACTCCTAGTAATGCAGAAATGTATATATATATATATATATATATATATATATATATGTGTGTGTGTGTGTGTGTGTGTGTGTGTGTGTGTGTGTGTGTGTGTGTGTGTGTTGCCTGTTTTGTTTGATGATATTTACAAATAGAAATGTTGATAAGGATTTTATTTAATTTTTATTTTTTAGAAGAAGTAAGAAAAAGGTAGAATGGGAGGAATGGATAAAATAATTAAAAAAAAAATGAGTTGTAAAAGAAATGTGAAAACAGGGGAGATAAATACAAAATAATAAATCAAATTAAACAAGAAAATGTAGAAGAAAAAGAAAAATAAGAAAACAGGAATAATTAAGAAAAGGTATGAGGAAGAATTAAAAAGAAAAAGAAAAAGAAAATAAAAGTGAATGAAAAATCATAAATGAATAAGCAAATAAAAAAAATAGATAAAGAATGTAAAGATTTGAACCATAGACAAATGAAAACAGTAACCATTTCCTTGAGTAAAATAGATTTAATAAAAATGATAATAGACTAAAGAAAGTTGTGTACAGATCATAAGTAAAATTAACACAACAGAAATGAAAGAAAAAAAAAGACAAATACAAATAATACCAGTTACCTTTTTCCCTGAGAAGATTTTTTAAATGATTTAATTACTCAACTGATCCTTCATTTTATGTCTGATGAAAAGAAAAAAGAAACATTTGAAAGCCACTAATGAAAACCAAGGTTCAATACTACACCTACAGAATCTCCTTTATTGATGAAAAGAATATATTCCTGGGGTTTCTTGGTAATTCCAAATGTTCAGAACTACATAATAATGAAAAGGTATTTGCAATGTGACTGAACTTCATTTCTGCTATTGCCTTGTTAGCTGGTAACTAATACATTTGTTCACATAAAAGTTATTTCAATTCTTTCACATGATACAAAAAAAAATTCTGCTATAACTATTTGTACATTTTTTTACATGGTGCCATTAAAACTTATTGATTTATGTCTGAAAAGTTCTTGTACATTAATACTCCTTTACTTCTTTTGAAGTTTTGCCACTCAATTTGAACAATATGAACATTACTACCAAGTCAGGAAAGGAAGTTTAAGTCTAATTTCTAATTAAGAAATACGAGAGATTCATATCTCAAAAAAGGAGTTTCAAAGGTGGTTCAACCAATAGAAAGCTTGCAAGAATAAGAGAGTTGTATGCTAAGGGGACTATTTTGAAGAAAATTAACATTTCATTCAAGGTTCATTTTGGTCTTGGTAAATGCAGTGTCAGTTTTAATATTTTTTAAAAACAATTTATACATAAAACATGAAAATATTTTAAGACTAACCTTAAATCAATCACATGTATTATGCCATAATTTTGTTTTATTCATGTCTCATCATTTTTGTTGCTTTTTATTTCAATGTTTTCAGCTAATATTTTTTAGCTACCAAGGAATTCAGAACAAAAGATTCTAACAGTTAATCTTAATACGATGGTTTAATTTGAAAGCTGAAGACAATATTAAATGAAAAGCATTCTGATAAAAAATAAACAACAAACATTAGATACAAATTTAAAAGAATATGTGGAACAATGAAAATATTTCATTTCAGAAAGTAGAGAACTTTTGGTAACTTAAAAGTACAACTATTACTTTTGTAATTTCAGCTAAAAGCTTTCAAAAATCATTTTTGCAATCCAAATAATTCCAACACTTAAGTATAGATCTGGCAGGTGAAATGTGTTTTTTTATTTCTTTAAATAGAATTTTTCTATTAGCACAAGAACTCAATGATTTTTTTTTTCAAACGAATAATTTAAGATGAATAAATAAATGACCAAAAAATTCAATGAACTCTTAACTAGAACTCATGAAATCTTTAAAAGATGATCAATTTTAATTTCATTTACCCACACATACACACACAATTGTTATAAGATTGAAATTCCACTTCTTCTTAATTGCTGACAACTTAGTTTGGAAATTTTTCCAATTTTCAAAGAAAAATTCCTTTTTTTAGCAAACAAAATAAATTAAAGTTTTTTTTTTACTCCTAAATTTCTAAACCAAATGTTTTAGATGATAAAGCAATTAGATTACATTAGAAGGAACAAATACTTTTCTCAAAAAATGTTTAGCTCTTTATTTCATAATCACAAGAAAAATTGAAACTTTTTACCCATATATCCCTTAATTTGAAAAAGAAGTTATCAATTTTCTTAATGATGTCCATGATATAATTTTAACTGATTTATATTCTATTTCCTGAAAGCAAATAACATATAAATATATTCACTTGAGAGTTTAATATATTTTACAATATAGACAAGATGTAGAGAAGTCTTAAGTTCAATGTATTATTGTAAAATTGGAATATTTTTAGACACTGTAACAAAATCAACAGGAATGGGAGGTCTAATGATAATAATCAACAGACCAAAAGCTAAAGAAAGCTGCGCATGTATTTGAATACAATCTGCCACTTGAACAAAGACATTATTCAAGTTTTAATGTAATTCTTTTTGTTCATTTCAAAAATCATACCATACATTTTCAATTATTTTAGAATTTTTCTGAAATTACATGTCGCTTTTCTTTTATATAGTTGTGTTGTCTGTATTTACTCAATTCTATCCAAGTTGATTTATATATATATATATATATATATATATATATATATATATATATATATATATATGAATAAAACTATTTATCAAGAGGATATTTGTTGTCTTCAGACACGTCAGATAATTTCAGAAATGTTTTCTATGAAGAAATACATTTATTCACTTTATACACATACAAGTATATATACTAGTATGTGATATATATTACAAATTGTAAATACAATCATTATTTTTCTGTTATTCAACTCATTTGTAGTTTATCCTTTTTGTCCTTCCATATTTATTGAACCAAATTTCTTTAACTCTTTAGAATACCTTCAAAATAATATTTTAATCAAATTTAGAGTTGTGTTTGTTTTTTGTTAAATCTTATTTGAAAACAACAATTGTTCTGTGTAAATACAACTCTATAATCAGGACAGCAAACACAAAAGAGAGTTGCTTGACATGAGGGCCCCCACTAAATGCTATAAATGTACACTGAATTTTAAACAGGGAAATGGAAAGTGTCATGGCTCTTCCAGAACTTGGTCAATTATGGTTCTTCATTGCTTCCTTTATCAGTAAATACCATAACTGTTGTCAGGAAAAATAATGAAGTGATTTCCTTTTGCCTTCTCCAAGTTTTGATTTAAAAGTTTACCTTCTCCTAGACTGGTTACCTATCCCCAAGCCCAATTTACCCAATTATTTTACCTGTAACTGAAGGTAAAAGTGAATAAATACCTTTCTCAAAGGTATCAATACAAACCAACTGCAAATAGCCTTAGCTGGAATTTGAACTCAAGTCTTTAATTCTATTTTCCACTCTGATAACTATTACATCACAGGCACCTATTTTAAAACTAATTCTGGAAAAATACCTGCAGGTAATCAATATTTGATTAGTGAGAAAAAACTGAAAAGATTTTTTTTAAAATTTTTTTGTTTATTTATATCATTTTCTGAACATTTTGTGTTTTGAGAATGACATGGTTAAATATAGAAATATTAATAAAATCAACTGTACTTGTCAGTAAAGAAAATATTGATTACCTTGAAAAAGTATGTTTGAAAGAATTACTAAGATCCTTTAGAGATCAAAAAGCCACTTTTGCTGTTATAAATGAAACAAAATATTCTGTTTAGAAGGAAAAGCAAAAGCATACAATTTTTCAAGAAAATAGAAAGAAACTAACAGTGGAGACAGATCCATACAAACTCTACAAAATTAAAATGTTAGTAACAGCAAGTAACAAAATAGTTTTAAATCAGAAAATTAGTTGGTTCTGCAAACCAAAATGTATATATTTCTTAGAAATAACAACAACAACAACAAAAGTAAGACCTTGATTCACCACACAATCTGAAAATCAAAGAAACTGAAACCAAAAAAAAACCTACCAAACAATGAAAATGAATATGAATTGAAAGTTATATGAAATGAGTTAAAATAAAAATATATTAAAACTTAAAAAAAAAAATTAATTTAATTTAGTGGTGGACAAGATAGAAAAAGTTATATAAACAATATACAAACACTTGTGGGTTGCTTTTAATCTGTCTACTTGGCAAGAAATGTCCCTCACTCTTGGAGATTGAGATGAATATGAACAAAAATCAAGAGAATAAAACTAACCATCATTAAAACTATAATAGTAAGATTTCTAAGAACTTAAGAAACTAATACAGAGATTGAGGAAAGACTTGAAATGCCAGATGAATATGTCGATTGAAAATGAATGAGAAAATAGAAATATACAAGATAGGTAGTAATAGAAAAATGCAAAAAAGGCTACTTTAAAATTGTTTAGGTGGAAGAGAGAGTGATCAGTTGGATATTACCCCTATATCAGAAAAGTATTGTCCGGTTGGATTTGTAAGGGTGGGGATGGAGGTGGAGGTAGGGGGTTAGAATTAGCATCAGAAACTAACCATTTTCTGTTTCTTCATTTATTTCTGATATTGGTCCTTCCCGGTCTAACTCAGGCAGCTCGTCTATATCATCGGTGGTCACAGACACGCTGACGCTGCTGATGTCTGGCGAGCCAAGGGCGGAGTCACTGCTGTAGTGTTTAGGAATGCCGAGCTCATTGTATGGATAGTTCTTTGGAGGTAGGGGAGGTGGTGTTGGAGATGGCACTGGTGGAGAGGTGAGGAGTGGTGGTTTCACTATCTTCGGCTTGGAGGTTGGAACCACTCCAAGCCTGGGAGCAGCAGCTGGAGAGAAGAGCAAGAAAGATTTGGTGTTAATGCAAAAAATATGACTAGTTAAAAAGATAAAGAAAATTGTCAAGAAGAAAAAGGGTAAAAGAAATTGTTTTTTTTTTTTAAGAAAAAAAAAACAAACAATACAATAAAGTAAGAAACAAAAAAAATCTAAATGAGAGAAATACAAAACAACAATAAAGTGGAAAGGACTGAAATTGCCACAGGTGAAATAATAATAACAGCCAAATTTGAATGTATTTAGGATTTTTTTTAATAGGCTAAGCCTGAATAGCTTTAGATCAACCTAAGTGCATGAACAAAATTCTTGATTTAGAAAATTTTAACACTTCTCATATAGACTTGAAAAAAAGCTATTATAAATTTTCTGGTTCTGATCTTATTCAAGATATATTTTGAATAAAAAAAATCCCTCAATATACAATAAATGAAAGATGCAATCTTGTTATAACATCATACAGCCTAATGCTAAGACACTGGCCGAGCAAAATGAATACAGTTTGATATCAACTTTAGTTTCTAGCACTTTCCAATTTTTTCTCCCTAGTCTTCAATTTTCTTACTTTAGCTTTTCTCTTTAAAAATAGATAAATAAATAAAATAGATTTCTGATAAAGAACTAGACTGAAATTTAAATGTTATTTCTCAGTACAATCTATCTGTATCTTATTTTTTCGCTGATGGTAAAAAACCAGATACAAAACAAAGAAAATTAATATTCACACTTCTTAGACCCCCACCTCATAGAAAACATAGTATAATCTAGTACTCTCATCCATTTATCATAGTATCTGTGTATCAGTCTCTTCTAACATAGTAAATAAAATAGAACTAAAGCTTTTCAGAAAACATTTAAATGTAGAAAATCAAAGTTAAAAATTTCTATTAATAAAATTAAACAGAAGAAAAAAAAGAATAGATATTACAGTTTTATGATAGACAATTATAAAACATTTTTTTATTACACTGATAACAGAATTGGACAAACTAATGACACTTTAGATTTTCTGAGAGCTCAGAGGTAAGAGATAAAGAACAAGAAAAAGCAGAAGTTAAAGAATAACAACAGGGAAAAAAAAACAAGAAAGTAATAACAGAAAAAAAACCCAGAAGTAACAGAGTAATAATAAAAAGACAATATAAAATATTATTAAATAAATTTAAAAAGTAAATATTTTAGGACCCTCAAAGAAATTCCATCCAAACAATAAGCAATAATCAAAGTCATGTCAACATCTCACATTCCTTGACTAATTTTAAGAGTTTGATGGTAATATTAACTATCTGCATTTGTATATTGCCTATCCCCTCTTGGTTTTCAATGAATAAAGATGAGGAATATCAGTTTTTTAAGAGTTCAGTAAGTCGTATATAACAACTGCATCCATCTTTTTTGGTTGCATTTAATAAGTAAAACTTATGTATTCTTACTCTCTTTACCAACAAATAAAGATATGTAAAGACTTAGATGCAGTATTCATTTCATGAATTTCATCAACAAAAAGAGTTTATTCTTGTAGAGATAAATAGTAAAAGTTACCCGGAAACACCCAACTTTGATCACAAATGTCATGAGCTTCAAATAGACTGATAGGAGGTCAGAATTCACATGGCAAGGTCCTAATTGATGCAAAGATAATTGAAATTATCTAAGATAAGCAATCAAATTCATTTGCTTCCATGACACTTGCCAATATAATCTTATAATCAAATGTTACCAGTGATGACAATTGTCATTTTTATACGTTGTCATTGTTTTGAGAACTTTGAAATTATTTCATAAGAACAATGCATGTTCACATTTACAAGGAATTTCCTTACAAAGCAAGAAAGAAAAAGAATCAATGTCACAGTTGGAGCATCAGATATTTAGTCTGAATACCTTGTTTGTTTCTGACAATAACCTCAATCCTCTTTGGGAACTGAGAGTAGCAAATTTTTCATGGCCAAACCTGTATGACTAAATGAAGATAATATTAGTTGATAAAGTTTTAATTTTTTACTTTTGGTAGTTTTTGTTGGGAGAAATAAATGTGTTATGACAAAAGAAAGAATAAAAATGTAGAAGATTATTGATGGAAATGGACAGATCTGAAAGAAAGAAATGATTTAAAAAACATTCAATAAAGTCAATACCACATTTATCCAGGTTACAAATGGATCTTAGCTAAAGCATACAGTAGCTTTGATTAGTTAATGTGAGTGGTATTCAATTTTTTTCTTTTCTTTGAAACCATTTGTAACAGATTTAATATAAATTAAATCTAAAACTTATTCAAAAGTGGGATAAAGATATAAAAAATAATGGTTATATATCCAAATTTTACCAAATTTTATTTGTTAAGTTAAATCTACATAAATGAACAACCGCACCAGATATTTTTCAACATATCAATTCTTTTACAAAATATCTTCCTTTATAATAATTTTTGTAATCTTTATGAGGGACCCATCAAAATAAATGCTCTGATATAATTTTCTTTTGAAATATTTTGGTTTATTACTTTGCAATGGAATAACATTAGCAAATATGGCCCAAGATACACATAATATTTCTTTTCTTATATACATATACACATAAATACTTAAATATTCATTTCATTTTATTGAAATATTGCTTACAATTTAATAATAACTAAAAATACTACATGTATGCAAAATAACATAAAAATCAATATGAACCAATACTCTGATAATTTATTACTTAATAGAATTGAATAAAACAGATCTGAGTAGCTTTAATTTTTTTCATAATCCTTCTGGCATCTAAATAATGTACATAAGTATATTTCTATGACAAAATAAACACATATTCCTTAGGCACAAATGCCAATAAATATTAGATACTTAAAAATACAGCTAAACATACACACACAATTATATTCATATACATAATATTTATTAATACAAAAACAATTTTTACAGAAATATATACTATCAAACAAAACAAATTTACACACATATATAAATGCAAATTGAATGCATAGTTTCATAAAGATATATGTATAGATGTATTGGACTATTGTCTTCATCTTCCTTGTTATATTCACAGTATTTCAGGTGTTTCATGACCAATTCAGGATCCCACACAGAACCTTGAACAGAATCCTTTATTTAATTCACAAGAGTAGATTATTCTAATTCTGTTAACTATAACCAGGTACAAGTGTTAAGCTATATCAAGTATTCTTTTTGCTATTTACCTATAGTTGGGATTGAATCAGCAACTTCCAGATGATTTTACTAAGAAGCACTTCTCAACCAAATGCCTTTATCCATTGCATCATGCTGGACAATTCAGAGTGAATTTTTTGGAATTAATCCTATTTACCAAGCCCTCTGCTCGGGCAGGATATGACACAAGGTCAATTTTTAAGCGGAGTTTAACAGGTTTGAATTCAGAGTTTTCCTTCTCCTAGACTAGTTGCCTCACCAAGGCTGAAGAACTTAGTCTGCCCTACTATTTACCCATAGCTGGAGGGAGAATAATTGGATTCATACCTTTCCCAAGGGTATCAGTGCTATGTGAAATGCAATCAGTCTTGTCCAGGATTTGAACTTGTGTCGCCGTGTTCATTTCCTACGACGATAACAATTACACCACGGGCACCTCCATTTTTTGGAATTAATAAACCTAATATCTCCATCAACCCATGAGATACTACTCACAACTATTTTGTACGATTTTTTACCTTAGTTGATATAGCATTTTTTTTAACAAGAGTTCTTTAAACAACAACATATCTTCACCTTTACTTGCTATTTATAACTATTTCTACCATCTAGGAATACCAAAAGAAAACTACCCAATTCCTAACCAAAAATAATAAATCTTGTTTTCAGATTAATTCAGCATACACACCTGGACAAAAATATAAGACCACTCTTGAAGAAAAAAATATAAGACCACTCTTGAAGAAAAAAATATTGTTTACAATTTTTAAGTTATGAAAATCAGATATATGGAAGATAAGTTTAAGAGACATCTATATTTAAAATAAGAAATTTCAATTCATTTTTTATATGTATATTAGCATTCATGCTAAATCTGAAAATTTATTTTTGACATAGATATGAGACCACCAATAAAAACTAAAGAAAAATGGATTTAATTTCATAGAGGAAATACATAATATAAAAATATACATAATATAAAAACTGTAATACTTAAAATATTAAAAAACATAAATGACTAAAGGAGGTAAATTATCAGAATTTGAGAAAGGCGAGATTACAGTTCTGAAAACAGTTGGAAAATCTCAGAGAGAAATTTCAAAGGTCTTAGGACACAGTAACACCGTTATCTGCAATTACTTGAAAAGTTCAAATAAGTATGGAACAAAAATTAACTGGCAGACCAGAAAAATTATCACCACAATTCAAGGATTGTTTGCGAAGTAAAAAAGAAAATTTAGTCAACATCAAAAATATTGAAATCTCTAGTGGATGCTCCTTGAAGTACTAGAACAATTAGAAGGCATTTAAAGAAAAAATTAAGCATAAGAAAAGAATTAATTGTCCAAGGTTAACTATGAAGCACAAAGAGAAATAATTGGAATATGCTCGTCAATATCAAACGATGAGTGCTAATGAATGGTGAAAAGTTGTATTCTTGGACAAAAAGAAATTCAGTTTATATGGTCCTGATGGCTTTCAGAAGTACTAGCATGCAAAAATTTTTCCAGAAGAGAATTACTCAATAAGTCATAGTGGAGGAGGATCTCTTATGATTGGAGGGGGAGGCTTCTCATCTTCAGGAAAACTTAAACTACAATTTGTCAGTGGTCAATAAAAAGCAGCAGATTATGAGAAGATGCTAAATGATTTATTTCTTGCACAAGAAGGGCATCGTCTATGTGGAGAAGAATGGATTTTTCATCAAGATAATGCTGCTATCCACAATGCATCAATAACAAAGAAGTACTTGCTTGAACAAAAAATAAGACTTCTTGACCACCCAGCGTGATCTCAAGACCTCAATACAATAGAAAATTTGTGGGGATTGATTGTTGCAAAAGTTTATGAAGGAGGTCAACATTACTCAGCAATTTCTGAACTTAAAAATGCAAACTTAGATGCATGAGAAAAAATTCCTTTGGTTCAACTTCAGAAACTAGTCGATAGTATGCCTAGCCAAATTTTTTAGGTTATCAAAACTAATGGCGGATCTACAAAATATTGAATAAAAAATTTGCCTTTATATTCTATAGTTCTGCTCATTGGTCTTATATTTATGTCAAAACAAAATTTTAAAATCAAGTATGAATGCTAGTATACATATAAAAAAAAATTAATTGAAATTTCTTCATATTTCAAATTTAATTGTCTTTATGTCTTATCTTTCATATATTTGATTTTCATGATTTAAAAATTGGGAACAATATCTTTTTCTTCATTTTTGAGTGTGGTCTAATATTTTTGTCCAGGGGTGTATATTATTATTCCTGTTCATATCTCATCTTTAGTGATGTGGACAGTGTATCTGGCAACAAAATAAAACGTTAAGCTCAATCCAAATCTGTAAAAAAAAACCAAAAAAACTCATTGCTGGTAGAGAGATCTGAAAGAGTATTCATTTATCCAACAAGTTGATATTATGAAAGTATTCATAATTCTATCATCTCATATAGATTTTTTTATAAAAATAGTTGGTCTACCCAATTCAATAAGCTCTGAGGAATCCAGACAATAAAATTTTATATCAACATAAATTTTTCCAGTATTAATAACAGATTTCAGAATATTAAGTCACTATATCTGATTAGATAAAGAAAGTTTTTAGCCCAATTAGTGAATACAGAAACAATGTGCATTGCATAATTTGAACTTTACATAAATTTAGATAAACAAAATGTGATTTAAAATTAAATATGTTTACCAATCATTTATAATATGATTTATATATTTATAATTCGCTATTAATTTGACCTACACATCATTTTTTCTTCTGTTTAGAAATATTTTTTCACTTAAAAAGAAACTTTCCTACCTTTATTGACATATTTAAAAACATTAAAACACTCCATAGAGGAAATTTAGATAGCAATAAATACATTATCTACTATATTTTCATAAACTGAAATGTATACTGTAATTATTTCTTTAATAACATAAAACTCTTATGAAGCAATTACTTGATTTTTTCTTTTTGATGAGTTGATTTAATTCTCCATTTAAAAGTCCTTACAGTATATATGATATGACCCAGTCTTTTGTTAGAGAGAATATTATATTTTTATCATAAGATTCTCAAACTTTTATCATAATGCCAAACTGACAGAAAATACTTTTAAAATAAAAAGTAGAAAACAAATTAGAGCTTTTGAATAACATCATATAAAAGATAGAGTTGATGGATTTTCATAATTGTCATGTGATATCCCACTGGGAGGAGGAAGATTAATACTATCCTCCCGTTTTGAATTAATAGTATCTAGCCGTCAAAAAAGTGACCGTTAAGAGAGAATGTGGGTCACAGAGGTCGGGATGAGGACCAACAGATGTTTGTACCCAGTAACCGGACTTGGGTGGAATCTAGTAGCCCTAAGAAATCGGCTGACCAGGAAGGAGGAAGAGAGAAGCCAAATGATTGGCTGGGACCTCAAAACAGAAGTGGGGACCCCTTCCCCTCAGTGGAAGTAAATAGGAAGAAATACAGTTTTTGAGCAGGGTTTGTAGCGGGCGGACGAACCATAGCCATTTTACTCCGGGTGGAAGACAAAAGAATTACTGAGACACGAAGGACCCCAGGCTCTTCAAGCCAGTGTAAAAAAATAGAACAAAGTCTATTAGCCCGTGAAAGAAGAAAAGATTCTCTAGTGGAACCCCGTCGAAAAAAAATAAGATAAGTAACTTTGGGGCCATTTTCCTTTATACCCAAATTTCGTTTACCACTCTCTCTCTCTCTCAATTTGAAGAAAGATAAAAGTCAAGAAAAGACATCTATATTCGTGGACTGTCCAATTATTATATGTTTTGACACCTTGAAAGGTGTATATAACTGTAGTAAAGGAATTCATATATTTTTATGTTACCATGTGGTCTATGTTGTTATTTCATGCTTCTTTTCAGCTTCTATTCGCCTTATGTTATCTTGCTTAGAATTGTCCTATTGATTCCTAAAATATCACACGGGAAACCGGAGTTGCCGACTACTACAATATAATATTATTACGACTAAGACCTATAGGTCCATATTCTTCCATAGTCAAGGGGAAGGAAGAAAGCGGCCTGGTGGGTGTGTGATAGTGTGAAATTTGGAATCCCTTGCCAGCGGCGGTCAGTCTGGTCCTAAATTAATCCCTCACGTAATATGCCAGTTCGTATATGCCTGATAGAAAAACTCTGAATGAGGACTTATTCCATAGGGGATCAAGTGCCAACCTGCCCCGTCTTCACACGTGCGAAAATAAAGTCCTGTTTTGGGATTTTAGTCAATTTGCCGTCACAATAATCAAAATAAAAAATGCAGATTATTTTCATCAGTTGTGTCAGTCTTAGATTGAATTTTTTAAAGTGTTTATTCATATATCATGTCCCAATGACTAAAATATCAATCAAGATAAGAATACTAGTCCAAATAGATCAGAGTATAAGTGATAAATTTTCATCTTTAAAATTCAGACAAAAATTAACAGACTATTTTCATTAAACAGGAATAAAACTTAAAATCTGAAGAGCTAATAGAAAATCTTATGAATATGTAATTCATTGAAAATAAAGTACATTTGTACTCAGTATAACTTATTTTTATCATATAACACAAGCAAATCAATCAGATTTGTTCATATCTATAAATCAATAAATAGATCAACATAGGATGTTAAATATAAAGTAAGTTTACCCAATACTTATACATCTTGGGTCCCTAAAATAAACAGTCAATAAAAGTCCAACTTTTGAATTATAGTTGACTATTTACCAACCAGTCAGTCTACCATAGTTGTTCAATTACAAGGATAACTGTGGTATCATTGTAATTGAAACATTTAGAAACTAATCCAATAATAAAAAAAGATCTAAATGAAGTATGTTCAAAAAGTATCAAGACAGAAGCTGTATTTACCAACAGAAAAATGAACAATAAATGGGACATTGATCTTCTCCAAAATAGACCCTCTCGCATTCAATGCACTTATTCCAGTGAATTTTGCATTGGTTGAAGGATCTCTGAAACTTCCTTTTTGATATAGTACAAAGCCATACTGTTATATTTCTTTCAGTGACCTCCATGTTCTCAAATGTTACTAGTGAGATGAATTTTCAGTTTAGGAAACAAGAAAAAGTCTCACAGAGTTAGGTTGAGATTATAGAGAACACTGTACTTGCATAATCCTATGTTTTGGCAAATACATTTTGCGTAAAAAGTAGTGAGACTGACTTGATTTTTTTTCAAATTGGTAGTGGCTCATTTAAACATCATCATTTTATTATATAAATTACTTAGCCATTCACACATATTCATTTGAACTTGTTAATTTAATCAATTTAAAGCTTCAGTCACAATACTTTTTGATGAAACTGCATAACTAATTAAAAAGTCCAAGATTGTCAAATTTAATTAAGCATATACATATACCAATATAAAAGTTAACATCTATTAATAAATATATTTTTGGTTATCTACTTTATATCTCTCTCTCATACACAAAATATGCACAAGCAAAATAAACCCTCTAAAAGATAACATTTTTCACTTAAATTTATATAATTCTATTTGGTTGACTTTAGTCAATGTTTGCAGTTTGTCAACGTATTGAGGAGAAAAAAATGAGAAAATGTTATTTTCATTCAAAGGCAAATAGATTTGTAGAAGAATTCACAAAAAGAAATATTTTCTAAGATTTTAGTTTTTGCTGCAACTTCTAGCACATAAAAAAAGAAAAAAAAACTAATAAGGTTCAACACTTATAGCTTCTGGAAGAGTAAAGTCAAACAAAGAAGGCTAAACAAAATGCCAGTTACAGTTCTTATGCTCAGACATCTATAAAACAGTATAAATTAACCTATACTATCAAATCTCCAAAGTCACAAAGACATGAAAAGAATAAAGTTGGTTGGTTGGATTTTATGGCATGTCAACTCTTGGGTTATTTTATGCCAAAGACACTTTTGTTTTATTCCTTCTTAGTAGGGCATAATTTTTTTATTTGTTTAGGTATTTGTATCTTTTATTCATTTTTTTCTGGCATGTCCATCCTTGTTGCATTATTTTATGCCAAATCATTTTTAATCAAACATATTTACATAAATGCTGATTGCTTTTATATATATCTGCTAGATAGAAGTTTACAATTATGTTGACAGTTTTAATATCCATACTTTCAACACTATCTAGGGATTTGGTTCATCCCTGAGTGTTGCTTTCTTTAACTTTTTATGGTTATTTCTTTCTGGACATTGAAAAGTCTCAGTCAAGTTTGGCTGTGGGTAGTTTGATTGTGTTTTTTGGTTTCATTTTTCACTTTGGTGTTTGACATGGGTTTTTCAAGGTTAATCAATTAGAGTTTTTAGTTTTGGTTTGATTGGTTTTGGATTTTTGTATGAGTGTCTTAGATAGTTTTTTATGGATAGGTTAGAGATCTATGTGACTTTTGTTTTGAAGGAAATTTTGTATTTTTTTAGAGCAGTGATTTGGGCTTGAACAGTAGATTTTGCATAGGTGTTTCTTTGATTATTTCATTGGATTTTTTTCTTTGTGGTAAGTTCTTTCAGTTTAGGTTGTGCTTCAGTATGATGGATTTGGGCTGAGTGTAGGTTTTTCAGCTACTCCTGGAACTTTGGCTAATTGTTTGGTTTTAATTGGATTAGCTTCTCAATGAGTGTGCTGTAATTGTCTAGTTGATTGCTTTTTCTGATTGGGTTTGCCCTCTGTGCTACAGTGGCATAAGTGTCCACCTTCATATAAGACTTTACTATCCTCCTGGCTTCAAAAAAAGTTATATTTCTCTTATACTATATTTTCAGTATTTCTCTTTTCTTTTGTATATCTCACAAGATCTTGAGACACACAATTTTCCACATGTCAGATATCCTTTGCAGCTCTTCCTGTGGTGTCCATATTTATGACATTGAAAGTACCTCAAGAGTGTGGGTATGTTCTGTTATACTCTTTTAAGGCAATATCCAATTTCAATTTCCTCAGGTATCACTGATTTATTGAATGTTAGAATGTATGTATGTGTATCTATTTCTTCACCACTCCTATTAATGTTTATCTTTTTATAGTTCATGACCCATTGTTTTCCTAAGGCTGTTTTTATTTCCTCTGGTGAGTAAGGACAATTTTCTGCTTCTTATAACTCCTTTTGAGATTTTGAGTCTATCATGTGGGTAAGCTTTGCATTTTACATTGTGGAAAGTTTTCAATTTAATGAAATTTTTTGTTTGTTTATAGTTGTTCACTTTTACATATAGATAGCCATTTCTTAGCTTTTTAACATTTTGAGGGGTTACTCTACATGAGATAATTTTTTCTATCACAAATGAAAGCAACTTTGCTAGACAAGTTTTTTCTAATGATTCAAGTACTATAAATCTAGAATATTCCGTTTTCTTAATCAGATTCAGATAATTTTTTTTTATTTGAAGAAACCATAGTAGTGTTTTTATTTTTGCTGGTCCTGTGCTCCACCACTCACCATGAAGTTCAATTTGTGTTAGGAATTTACCATTCACTTTGGATGAGATGAGGATATAATACCAGTATAATCAAGTCAAGAGCCTCTCCCAATTTCAGGTTTTCAATAGACAATACTTAGTGCTGTACTATTAAACAGTGGTCAAAGGCTTATACTCTCAATGCAACTGACTCTCAACCACTGTCTTCTAGCACCTTTAAAGTAGGGTTGGCTACTAGTTTGCCACAAGAGCAATTGAAAAATACAGTTGGAGCAATCATATTACATACTAGGGGTTGATGCAACAAACCAATTGATTAGATTTGGCCTGTCTGACCTCCTATCTAGCACAGTAAGAGCCAAACTGGAGAGCTGCAAGTCACTTGACCACTTGGTTATTGGGACAATGACTGCTCAGCCACCAGGATCCCATCAAGCATTAGGAGTCACCATCTACAACCAACAAAGTGTAGTTAGTGTATTCTACAGCCCCAGCTGACAGTAAGAAAAGAATAAGAAAAAAGTACATCATTGTGGAGGAAACTAAAGATAAAATACAAGTCAGAACTCAAAAAAGAGAAAGATTTCAAAAAGATAGAAGTATAATTTTAATAGCATGTAACTTAAAGAATAATTTCCTTGTGATTCTTGTTATGATTAATATTAAACTGTTCATGCACAAATCAAATAAGACTTATTGTTATTTTGAGACACATAAGCTCAATGGATTAATAACCATTTAACAGAGTGTAAACAAATGACTGAAGTTTAATGGAATTGTCAGAGTTACATAGCAATGCTTGAAACCCTTTAACTATGAGCAAATAAAACTATTTATGTTAGATAGCAATATTTGAAACCATTTAAGTGAGTGCAAACAAACTATTAATACTAAACAGAACTATTCATCTAAGAGTATTTGAAACCATTTAACTGTATGCAAACAAATTAGCTCGGACTCTTAAAACTAAGATTACCAACAAACTATTGACTTACAAATCAAATTATAACCATTTACTTATATTCAATCAAATAAGATCTGGCTTGTTTAAAAATGTTTTCTACAAATTATACATTTACAATTCATTTATAAAGAAGATGTGGAAATAAATAACTCACAATCGTTGATATGCCATAAAACCAAACTAAACCTATATGATGATATAAGAAGATTTATATTATGATATTAGACACTTGCAATCAGGTCCCCAAAACTACCATTTCATATAAATCTAAAATTATTATGAATCCACTGAGTTTGTGCTGTATCAATGACTTATGATGATACTGATGGATTCTAATCAAAATTTCATTGTTACCTAAGTTATATAAAAAATTTTGTTAATTAAAAAAATGATAGTTGGTAAATTGTTAAAGTTAGAGCATTTTTAAATTATTCATCATCAAGTCATACTGCTAGCACAGATTTCCCTGACTCTCTCTCTCTCTATTTGTCCTAATCATCCATCATTCAAGGTAGATCCTCCAGACTACATCCTCTGTTCACACAGAGCTGTTGTAGGTAAGTTCTTGTTGGCTATCCAACACAGGCATGTCCATGTGAAGGGGTCCATAGGAGAATATCCTTTATGAGTTCATCCTTGCTTCTCCAGCAGTGTCCCACATGTCTCATTCATTTTACTTGGATGGTTTTAGAGATTGGAAGTAAGTGGCCATACAACTGTTTTTTCATGGGATTTTGCTTCCAGGATTTGTTTAATATAGCTCATAGCATTCTTATGCAGCTCATGTCTAGCTTTTTCTCTGTATGTTTCGTCAGCATCCTTGTGGTGCATCTATACAGAAGTATTAACAAAACTGCTGCTTGGAAGAAATTCTATTTTAATTTATCAGATCATATTTACCAACCCCTCTGCCCGGGCAGGATATGACACAAGGTCAATTTTTTTAAGCAGAGTTTAACAGGTTTGAATTCAGAGTTTTCCTTCTCCTAGACTAGTTGCCTCACCAAGGCTGAAGAACCTAGTCTGCCCTACTATTTACCCATAGCTGAAGGGAGAATATTTGGATTCATACCTTTCCCAAGGGTATTAGTACTATGTGAAATGCAATCAGTCAGGTCCAGGATTTGAACTCGTGTCGCCGTGTCCATATCCTGTGACGATAACCATTACACCACGGGCACCTCCGCGAAAATTTTAATTTATCAGATAGATCAGACTTTCACATGTTTGATACCAGTCCACATCTTCTCTAGGTGCATATTGATATTACTTTCAGTAGATGACATGCTGTAACTGAGATACATGAACTTATCCACTAATTTCAGAAAACTGCCATTTAGAGTGAAGACAACTCCTTGATTAAAACATATGTACTCTGTTTTGTCTGCATTCATATAGAGATCAATGCCCCCGGCACCCAGCTCTAGGCTATGCAGCAGGGATTCAGCTTGGGTAAGTGTATTTGCAAGAAGTACAGTTGTCTGCAGTAGTTTCTGAGGAATATCGTCTGCTCTTTTCCTTTTTCAATGTAAAGTTATTTTCTTTTATTAGATCTATTGATGTTCTAAGTATGTAGTCTAGGGAGATTATAAGCAAATATAGTGCTAATGTATCCCCTTGCAGAAGGTGTTTGTGTCTCCATCCAGTGAATGAACCTTGATTTTTGTGTTACTATAGATCATCATTATGGCTGTAACAGTTTTTTGTAGGAGACCATCTTTCCTGTGTGTATGAAAGCAAATGCTCTGGAGAAATCTACAAACAAAGGTGTTACCTTTGTGCTGTTTTTATTGGATCATGGTTACATTCAAACATAAGAATTTTAGTAATATATAGATACTACCAAGAAAAATTTGCCAAATTATAAAGAGCCTTTTAGGAAGTAAAAATCTTTCTTTTAAACATCATCATCATGTCGTGCTGCCAGCATAGATATCCCTGACCCTCTCTCGCCACTTCTCCCTATTATTCATCGCCTCTGGCAGGTCTTCAGGATAACATCCTGTGTCCTCACATAGCTGCTGTATGTTCGAGCTGGTTGTCCTGCTTTTGCTTGGCCATATGTGGGGGTCCATAGGAGTACATCACTTATGAGCTTGTCCTTGCTTCTCCAGCAGTGTCCTGCATGTCTGGTTCATCTAACTTGTATAGTTTTCATGATGGGAGGCAACTGGCCGTATAGTTGGTGCCTTGTGGGGTGTTGTCACCAGGACTTGTTCAATATTGCTCACAACATTCTTGGGTAATTGCCGTCTAGTTTCTTCTCTAGCCGTTTAGTTAGCGTCCATGTAGTGCATCCATATAGCAGTATCGATACAACTGCTGCCTGGAAGAAACTGCATTTCATTTTATCGGTCAGGTCTGATTTCCCTATGATCGAGAGCCTATCGATAGCTGTCCATACTTTCGTTAGTCGTGTGTCGATGTCTTTTTCGGTTGATGAGATGCTACTTCCTAGGTAGGTGAATTTGTCTACTAGTTTCAGAGAGGCTCCGTCTAGTGTGGTAATGTTGCCTGTTTGGTTGTAACACATATATTCAGTTTTGTGGGCATTGACATGGAGGCCAATGCCTGCTGTGGCTCGTTCCAAACTATGCAGTAGTGTCTCTGCTTGATTAGGCGTATTCACCAGTAACGCTATGTCATCAGCGTAGTCGGCATCGGTGATTGTTTTTGCGGGGTACCTTTTGCTTCTTTTCTTCGTCAGCTTGAAGCCATTTTCACTGATTTTGTCGATCGAAGTTCTAAGCCCGTAGTCTAGACAGATGATAAAGAGTTATGGAGCTAGCAGGTCTCCTTGTAGTACTCCTGCAACAATGTCGAAGTAGTCCGTGTCTCCATCTGGTGAACGTACTTTCACTTTAGTGTTTCTGTAGAGAATCATTATTGCTGCTACGGTTTCTTTTAGTAGGCCATATGCTAGTAGGATTTGTTCCACCTTCCCTCTGTGGATGGAATCGAAGGCCTTGGTAAAGTCGACAAATAGTAATGTCGCCTGTAGGGTTTTTGCCTGAACGCCTTCAAGGATTCTACGGATGGTCAATATTTGTGAGGTTGTGGATCTATTTCTCCGGAAGCCATTTTGGTTTTTCCTATGAATGTTGTCTATTTTGGGTTCTATACGGTTTCGTAGTAGAGCATTGAAGATTTTGGCTGCTACGGATGTAAGTGTTATCCCTTGGT